>BJBW01012628.1:0-40564 GCA_004320125.1 Scolopax mira | reverse complement strand
AAGAGACCAACCCCCACCTCTCTACAGCCTCCCTTCAGGGAGTTGTAGAGAGCGATAAGATCTCCCCTCAGCCTCCTCTTCCCCAGACTGAACAACCCCAGCTCCCGCAGCCTCTCCTCTTAAGATTTGCTTATGAATAGTTCTTACCATATACATATATCTTATCTTCACACTCAGTAATTCTGTTAAACTGAACAGTTACTGCCTATTAACATCTAAACCAGAAATCTTGTCCAAACTTCACTATCTTTATGATGAAACAGAATTCTGGTCTTGTAACATCCAAATGAGTTCATATCTGAATATATTATAACTGTATGCCTGTAACCATGCAAAATATTAGCTCCCAGTGAAACCAAAAGAGGGAATTTCAAGATATAGCTAAATTAAAAATAAAAAGTACTTCAACTTCAAAGGTGAAGTAAATTAAAGTTTAAATTCAGAAATTTTAAACTTTTTTCCAATTATCCAAGATTTAGAAGAATAGTCAGCCTGTGTATGTCAATTATACTGCTGTTGCAATTACCAAAGTAGAATTATTGATTATAATGCATGATAAAAAAAAAATCATTGGTATTTTTGGCACTTTTTTTGTTGATTCTTTTCTTTTTTTCCCTTGCATGCACAAGAGAAAAGACTTGTGCTTTTTTCTAAAACCATTTTGAGACAACTTCAGAGACAACATGCTCATATCAGTAACACCAGACTGCACCCTCCTGATGACTGGGATTTTTGATACATGAGCACATTTTTCACATAAGAGTTTGCAGATGTTTGAGTGGTACTTTTATTCATGTAATAGAAGTAGCACAAAATCAGCTGCCATGTGTGCATTTCTCCACTATAAATGCTTTCTATTCAGTTGCAGCCATAAATACTGCCATAGCGATTCTCAAGGCAGTGGAACAACTGCAGTGCTAATTAAAAGAGGGATCCTGAAGTGTACTTGCAATCAATAAAAATGATTGCCACAATCTGTTATTTAAACTCATACTTGTCAATCCTTTGATTTTAATCCTGCTGCATGGCAAAATATTTGAATCCTGACAAATTATTTTTTTTCTGCATTAGTGGAAGAAGTATGTCTTCAAGCAGATAGCAGGGTAAAAAACTTGGCATAATACTGAACAATGGCATCTCTAGGATTTTATGAATATATTACAACGCACAGCTTGGCATTCCTCCTTCCTATCATCTTGATGACAACAATATTGCAAGTCTTCTTGCCTCGCAATTTAAATGGCCACAGCAATAAGACAAACGTTGAAGAAACTGATGATGGTCTCTATCACTGTCCCCTCAGCATAACCTATGCTATGCATGGAGTAGCTTTGTGTGGTAAACAGTTGATGAGTCTCAGAGATACGAAGTACTACAGAGATCAGCAAAGTAATTTTTGCACACAGAACTACGTGTAAGCACAGATTAATTGCATGTAACATTGGAAGACAGAATTTGTTGTCGTGTTTGGAGTGGTGACTTGAAGATTCCCTCGCTGTCATGAGTGACATGGTCGCTGCTGTGCAATGCAGGGGTCTGACTCACTGTGGGACCAACAGAAGAGCTGCCCACAGGACAGTTACTACTGTGAGTGAGATTAAGCACAAAAATTTTGTTTTCCTCCTGGCTGGAGATTTTATATCCTCTAAAATCGCAGTAGAGAAAATCTAAGTGTCAAGCCGTGGATAGCACTGTCACAGTACTCAGTAGAAACAGGTGCAAGAACTAAGGCAGAATAAGACCTAGGGCTTAGCCCTGCATATCAGTTCATGCTGGCAGACTCCCCCATCTTAGGGGCAGCCTTCTGGCTGTGAGTGAAGAAATAAAGATGCCAGCTTCGGGTGAAAGAGTTCAACCCACCAGGGAAGCAGAGGCTTCATACAGCGTTTATCAGAACAGTCCATCACTGCTGAGAAACACTAACATAGCTAATGGACTGATGAAAGACATTTGTGCTATTTTGATTGCTGCCCTTTGCTATGGCATATGGACCTCCCTCTTGAAGGCAGAGAGTAACTGTGCTTGTGTCCACGTACACGGAATGAGGGCGATTTAACTTTTAGCTATGGGAATCATAAACCCTTTCATACACTCCCAAAGAAGTGCTCCATCAGTCATGTAGTCACCACTATTAAATGAGCACCCAACTTATTTTCTTAACTCTTTAAGGAACGATAAATGTTGGTGAAACTGCGGAATGAAATGCAATTTTCTATTATTGTGCTATTTTAAAAATTCATTTCAAGGTCCTTCACTGATGCTAAAAATCCACACCGCACGTCAGTAAAAGATGGGTTCTATTGAAGTACTTAATGGATTGTCTGTACATATTTTGAAGCTGTCTTGAACTCTTCCAGAGCACAAAGAGCTTCAGATTGTTTCAAATTTATGGAAAGGTAAAGTATATAATCTTATGTTAGCAATAAATTTCAAAGACATTTTCAAAATTATTTCATGGGACATAATTTTCTTTTACTATGGATACTGCTTGAATCATTCATGTTATTTTGTGCTATGGCTTACATAAAAGTGGAGAGGCATGCTAGGTCCTCATCTTTTTTTATTGTATATCCCTTCTTAGTTATACAGCCACTCTAGAGCCAATTACTCCACTTATCTGAGATGACAATATTAAATTTTGCATATTCATAGTCTTCGGAAGAAGGGGAGGTCAGAGGATGACAAATGTTGCTTATTATGTGAACAGGTGACATTTAAACTGATGGCAACTTTGTGCATAAATATGAATGAACTAAGCCATTTTTCTAAGTGAAAGCTTCAATTGCAGCTGGAGAGACTTTTGCACTGGAAAAAATAAGTAAGAAAACATTAATTTATATTGCTGACATACATTGGTGATATTTAAGTATGTAAATATGATATTGACGCTGCTCTTTGGGTTTTTTTTACATTTAAATTTAAATAATTACCATGGAACAAATCACATTTCAAATATAAAATGTAAGAGGGCATCTGCCCCAGAACACAACATGATCCAGCAATGCGACCACTGGAGCAAGCCAGCACTCCCCTTGTGACACATAGCATTAGCCTGAAGTTCTTTCTCTGAACTCTGCAATAATCCTAACCCTTTCTCAGCATAGTTCATGTTACTGCTTCATCTCGTTCTGACCATGTGCCCAAGCACGTGCCTAAACAGGTTGAAGCTCCCAAATATCAAACACCCTAATCCACTGGGGCCTGGGGAAGGGCTTTCAAAGACAGTGAAATTACCTACCCGGGTGGACCCAAGACACCGCAACTCCTGTGGTTGATTGTGCACGATTGTGTAAGCTTAGGAAAGCATCAAGGGGTACCCTCAGGCATCTTACTGTGTCTCCCCATGGGATCAGAGGAAAGATGGAGCAAGTCCCAAGGGTGCTTAAGAGGAGAAACCATGACCAAACAGCATCCTAAATTGTTTAGTCATACGGACTGCTTCTGTCTCTCTTTGAACAGGAATAAGAGAGGACCCAGGCAAGGGAGGCATAACTGAAGAAACGCCTCCAGATGTGTTTTATAGACATTTGTCTCCAAGCAACAGAGAAGGCCAAATGAACTGTAATCAATTTATTGCTGTAAAAGCTCAAAACCAGATGGTGCCTGGCTTGAGGACTAGCAGAACAGTAGAAAAATACCTTAGGACAATAAAACCTGCTAGGCTAGAATTTAAATTAATTGATAGAGCCCAGGACCTTGGATGTGCTTGCCTTGCAACTCGTTTAGGTCAGCATAAAATGGAAATGGGATTGTTCCTTGTTGAGGCACACTGAGGAATATCAGAGAATCACTTATTTCAGTTCTGTATGTTCAGGAGTAGTCCACGACATTCAAATGAGAGGTGCTTTTGTGGCAGTAATGCAGTGATTTTTAAGTGTACTTCTTGTAGCCTCTCGATCAACTACATTCACATCTAATAAGGGACATTATATAGACAATCATAAGCAAAGGAGACTTACTTATAAAAAATGTAAGACTCCAAGGTTCGAGTCATGTATAAGTCACCTCTAGTAAGCTTTTTGACCCCCAAAAACGTGTCTCACATTGTGGTTTTGTAAATAACAGTGGCAGGGTCCTCAGCAGTTTCTTGCCATGTGAGGCAGGAGTACAAAGGGGAGGTGTTATGTTTGGCTTATATGCACATAAGACACCAGAACTGGGTTAGGTAGGCCGACCCTTGTTTTGACCTAACACAGGTCTTCTGCCTTTTTTTCTGGGAGATGTAGGAAACCTTCCACAAAGAAACTCCCTGAAGCTCATCAGCTGCCATGTTCCTTGAAGTTTTGAAGCTGAGTTGGTGGTACTGCCTAGGAATGGGTCAAGCCACCAAGCAGACGTCAGGGGACAGGGACCACTCCCATGGTTTGGCTGATCAACCCTATGGACCAGGGGCAGGTGGTTGTCATTATCTTGTTCCATGGGTTGGAAACCTGCTGAGAAACTGGTGCTGCATATCATGGCCAGCCTCATGCAAGACCTGGCTTGGAGGTAGTTCTGAGAGGAACTGTGGTCCCAGAGTGGCCCTGCATGTCCTGATGGCTCAGCTTTCACCCTGAAAGGGGTCAGACAGTCCTCACACACCTCCTTCTCAATTACTCTCTCTGTGGCACCTTCAGGAAACAATTTCTGGGAGACACTTAGTATTACAGAATTTGCAGTTCTGGCTGTAAAAATTCATTAGCAAACTATTGGTCCATGAATGCAGCTAAGCCACAGTCAGAAATTTAAAACCTCAGGGGAAAAACCCAAGATGCACATCCACTCAGATTTCTGCAAAAGAGAATAAATATCCTCAAGTATTTTAAAGTGATAGTTTTCACTACACTGGGTGCTAGAATTAAGCAAACTTTCAGGCGTTATCAGACCTGTTCTATTAGTATTTATGAAGAGGATACATTTCAGCATTTGTGTATATTATTTTTCATTCAAAGAACTTTTTACACTAAGCTCAATATAACTATTTTTTCTTAAGGAATGAAACAAGAATCTGGCTCTCAAAAGAATAAAATACCTGCAAACTCAGGGGCATTAACCAATTTATATAAGCTTGTATTTGAGCGACTGAAATAGGAAAGTGTCATCAAGATTATGCTCACTATTTCCCCTGAATAGTTCCCCTGAATATTCCCCCTGCTCCATTAGTAGGGATGTATATTCAAGTCATATGGATTGATTTTCTGGTGGAGCTCACAAGCTGTCAAGGGCAGCTTACATTTGCTGAAAGTCATAAACATTGCAAATCAATTAATTACATAGATAAATAAACATACTCCTACCAATTTTTTTTTATTTCAAAGATTAAGCACAGGCTGATATAAGACTATTTTCTCAATAGTCAGGCAAATTTAAAAGATTTTCCTCTAAAATTAAGAAATGGTAATGTACTTAAATTTGGTTGACTAATACATGTTATTTCTATGAAAACCTAACCAACAATACTGCAAGTGCCTTTGTCTGACACTCATCAAATGCAGATTATTGTAAACTAGAACATGAACTTGAGATAAAAGTCTTTGATTTATGCATAAGACTAGTACTACTAGTCTTTGATGTATCCTGCCACAGTTACACTATTTTCTTGAATGTGCAAGCAGTTAGAAATGCTCTTGTCCAGAAAAAAACCAAACATCCATTTTTCTCTTCAATTTATTCCACTGTTTTCTCTAATTCTCTCATTATATTGTTTCTTATATTTCTTATCTCTTGATTCATTGCAAATGGAGTCACAGACTAACTTTGGGTCCACCTCATCAGTCTTTTTTTCTCGATTCCTTGTTCTTAGCAATGCAATAAAAATCTAGTTTATATTAGCAGAAGATATAATTACCCAGACACCAATGGCAATAGAGTGCAAAAAAATTGAGAGCATTTGTTTGTTCTGGCATTGCATATGCAGACACAGAAAAGAGGATGGCATCAGATACCAAAAGATCACATCCCAGATTTAGGCAGGAAAATGGTTTAGTAACCAGTGACATGAAAATATCATTTCTTCCTCATTGAATGGTAATGTATAACATTTCTATATTGTCTTCCTATCCCAAAATTCAATTTTGATTTAGAATCGTGAGTTCATACATTGCTAATGTTACTGATATCCGTTCACATTCCATTGCATAATATCAAACATGTCAAATATGGTTAAAGAGATTAACAAAGCACTAAATGGAAGGCTAAACACTATGGCTTTTCCATGTGTCTCGTACTCCTGTTTCAGAAGAGATGATTTTGAATAGCAATAATAGCAAAGATTATTCAGGTTTTTTTTAAAAAAAGTGTTAATAGGGCAAATAGGAAACTCCTGACCTTTTCAGTAGTTGCTGACATGACTTTGGATCATTCACTTCCTCTGGATCTTCCCTTCCTTTGCTTATAATAGAGGGCAGTGTATCTTTAGGGCAGTGACAACCTTCTCCTCTGGGTTTTTATGCTCGCAATGCTTCTCTGTCACCTTGGGTGCCAGTGGGTGCTAAGGATGGACCTTACAATTTAGGATGTCTGAAGCTTTCTGAAACTACAGAAATGGCCAGAACAGAAGGTTTACTACAGACCATTTTTTCTAACTTGCTAACAGGAGTTTAAGGAGCACAAACAAGGACACCCAATATTTTAGCAATTTTAACTAGAAATACAGTAATGTCACCTCTTTATGACAAAGATGATATCAGCTTGCTAAACACCACAAGTTGTCTTTGAAAGTACAGCATTATTTAAAATAAACTGAAATTTATCATTTAATGATAAATAGCAAAACTATTTTGCTTTGGAAACAAATAACCTACTTACTATTTCTAGTTTATGAGGCAATACCTAAATCAAACATAGATGTTTGAACTTTCTTTCTAGCTCCTCAACAATCTGATTCAAAGTAACCTGAATATTATCTGGTATAACCACCTGGTTGAGTAAGTTCTAGGCAATATCCTTTCCAAACGTCAGCTAAAGAATACTATGTGATAACATGAGTATTCTTAGCTGAACGTTTCTTAGATCTGGCATACTGAAAGCATAGCCCAATTGTTAACATTTGTGACAAAATTTTAAGGCCAGATTCCTAAAGCCTAGTAAAATGCAGACTAAGGTCTTTCAGGAGTCATACAAACTGCAGTGTTGCGATTACACAAACAATAGAGATTTGTTTTCACAAGTTTAGCCTTATTGTAGATAAGACTGTAAGTAAGGACAATATATAACACTAAAGTCAGAGTTAATCAGGGTAGAATTTATGAAGTTTTCAAATGATTTGGTGATTACAAAGGCATGGCAATGATCCTACATAATTTTTAGTCTGACTGTGTAATGTGTAAAAGCTTCCAAAGAGTTAGCTCTTGTTTTTATGATAGATGTCTTTCAAAGATATTTGATTATATAACCAAAGGAACCATAAATAGAGCTAAAATCAAATCTTTGACAGAATGTAGCTCTTCAAGAATGAGTAATCCCAAATATTTCAAACTTTTCAAAAACTATAAAAAATAGCAATCTCTGAGGTAAACATGACTTAAAGAGCATCCCACCAAAAACCCTACAGTTTCAACCTCTACAGACATGAGCTGCTGTTTATTGTTATAGATAAGCTCTTTTACTAATTTTTTGACAATTAATTAATAAAACCAAGATTTGATATATTAATGAAAATGAGATTAATTCAATAAACAATTTTAATTAGAAAATGAAACTTGGAGAAAAATTTGAAATTGCTGCAAATGAAATGTCTGATTTCAACATGCCTAAAACATGCTTTTCAATTTTTAAAGTTTGAAATTACATTATAAGTTTATAAACTGACTCACATGTTTTAAAAAGGAAAACAAACATAGAATGTTTTATAAAAAGAGCTAAGTAGACAGAAGAGTAGAGAAAAGTTTGTGGATACAAATACCGAATCATTTTATGTTGATTTGAAATGAAAATTTTGTGTTTTCTTTTATTTGTAAGAATCAGAAAATATTCTTTTTCATCTTCAACCAAATAAAATCTCTCTTCTCCTTTTTACCTCTCCAAATTTTCTTTCGCACACGGAAAGAAACACAAATAGATTGAATAATGATTCTAAATGTCAAATAAATCAGTTGTCAAAATGAGAAATTTAGGTCTAAAACGAAATACACTTGAAATATTAGATTGAACAGCCACACCACAAGACTTTAATGAAATCCAGCTACTCCTGTTTTCAGTGTGCAGATAGACTACAGCTTCTGTATACCTAAAATAAACTGTAAATACTCGATGAATGTTTAAAAATGACTGCAGTAGTCAGACATGCAGTAGTGCAGACAGGGTTTTTATACAGAGCAGTAGGTTTGACTGAGCCAAGAAATATCATTCCCAAACATACCTCATGTTTCAACACTGACCATTCCAGGAAATACTGCATTTACCTTATGTCAGTCACTTCACACCTGTGCAACCTGACCATGGACCTCAGCACAGGCAGCGGGATTCCCAGTGTGTTACTGGGGTAGTTCAAGATTAGTTAAATCTTAGAACTAACACTGACAGGTTCTCCACAAACTGATTCAGAGCAAAACCTTTGAACATGGTGTGATTAGCAAGTGAAATGTTACATTTATTCCCTTCACACCATCTACTTAACCACCTTTGCCTCTGTGTAATGTGGAATGTAATTATGAGATAACTAAGAGGTTGCCTGTGCTGTTTACGTAGCAGGCTAATGCTATTTAAATGGTATGTATTTCATTCAGTTTTTTTTTTTTCCTAGAAACACCACTCATAACACATCAGAAGAGAAAGAAAAAGAGCATGTAGGACCTGGAGAAGGGTGATACAGACAGAGGCAGTCCCCACGTGCATGGGAGCCTCAGCCCAAACAGCAACTCAGACTGGATGTGGTGGGTTTACTTGGCCAAACTGCAGGGACCACAGTCCCTCCTGTCTCCCTGGCCAAGCCCTCAAGATGAGCAAGGAAGATTTCTGATGGGTCCCTTGCCCTAGAAACAACAGTTCCGAATTTCTCGTGCTTTCCTCTGTAGCCTCCAGCACCGACCACCATTAAGGTTCATTTTTTGCAGTCTGAGCCTGTGCACAAATCTCCATCTTCCTATCTTAACTGTGCGGCACCGGGCAAGGCCGATGGCGTCTCTCCAGCAGCAGCTGCAGAGCCGAGCGCTTGGGGCCTGACAGATGGGAGCCGGCTCCCGTTTGGAGGCTGCACAGCAACGCTAGAGCGCCGCTGGACCAACAGTAGAAGTCTCAAAAGGTATAAAGTATTTCACCTTGGGCTCGATAGCATGTTTACAGGAGTTCAAGGGTTCCTGACCAGAGCCAGTCTGCGCCTGCCTGAGCGGAGAGCGGATGATAGAGATAAGTTCTGCCTGCCACCATGCCAACATGCCCTCCACATGGCCTTGGAGGGGTGACCGGTTACATGGTGTGACACAAGGCAATTATTTCACCTAAGGGACCTCTTCCTTTGGCTGCTTCTCTTTTGTTCTGAGGAGTTAGAAAAATAAGTAGTTTCTCTCCCAGGGTTTATAAATCCCGTCAGCTTTGCAGTCAGTGTTTGAATACTCTCTGAATGACATCAGGATTTTATCTCCTGTGACTGGAGGTGTTGTCAATGCAAAGACACTGGCCCAGAGGCCCAGTCCAAAAATGTGCTAATGGGGAAGGGCTCTCAGTAGAAAGAAACTATTTGGTTTTGTTAGTTTTCCGCTCCAGATAAAGCCTTCAGTGGTCTGTTGAGATAGAAATGTTGTTCTGCCAAGTTTAACATTTCCACACCCTTGAGAAATCTGAGATGCTGAGATTTGGTTAGAGAAATAAATGGCTTGTTGGAAACAACATGGACACAGATCTCCGGTTCCAGGGACACCTACCAGCTTTATGGCTAATGTATGTCAGTTGCCCACTACGCTACCTTCAAGTGTCGTTGGCTTTGTCACTTTAACACAAAATATGTCTTTTGCAGAGGCTAAGCTCTTCTATCTTAAATGCTTGTTCACACGCTGGAAAAATCCTTCTGAAGTAAATGGTGTGCATGTATATTAAGCATTTTTTCTGACAAGGGAAGGCTCATTCTTTGACTAAAAATCCAGTCACTTTATACTTACACTCCCCTATCACAACATTTTAATATTTGGAAAGAAGATATTACATATCTTCTTAACACTTGGATCAGAAAGGAAAAAGAAAAGCAGAAGTGATCTCCCTCAAAAGCAAAATATGTCAGGCATGGAAATTTCCAGAAGATGGGTTTTCTCAAGAGTTTGACCATGCAGGGAGAAGAGATTCAGGTAAGGCAAAATTTCATGAAGTCACATCTGTGAGTGACAGAGGAGAATTTGATCCTGATCCAAGTTGTGTCAGAATACTGTTAATTCACACGCAAAATTTTTGTCTTTTGGTTAATGAATAAAGAATTATAAGCTTATAAAAAAGATGCATAGGATACCAGGGTATTATTAGAAATCTCTTATATGCCCTGTTCTTGCCTTTTTCTGTTTTCATTATTTGACTAAATTCATTCCTCTCTGGATGCTGAAATTTTAAAAGTTTACCTGGTTTCAGAAATAGGTTGAATAGGGTTGCAACCATATCTTAGATTACATATATTGAACATGTGAAAAAAGTATTTTTCTTCCTTCAGTGGAAGTGGTGCTTTATACATATACACATTCAACACTGTGGGTCCATCACAGGACTGTTACTGGGGGAGATCTCAGGGACTGAAACCCTTCCTGACAGGATAGTACAAGAAAGAGAAGTATTTAGAAGCAAGTTTTGGTTTTGGTTTAATGAAAACTGCCACAGCTGAATTATATGCAGATTTTTCAAACCAAAACAATCCAGTCATTCATGTTTTCAACGTACAGCAGCAAGGTTTTTAACATCTACATTTTTCAAAAAAAGGAAAAACCTGAAGTGCAACCATTCATTGAAAATATTCTACACTGATATTTATTGCTCCATTATAGCATGGCCTTCACTGAACATTACTGGGCTGTTGCTAGGGAACACTGATACATGATACCCAATTATATTACTGGCATTGAATTTTTACTCCTTATCATGTTAAAGCTTGCTTGAAAACAGCTGCAATTACGCGATGAACGGAAGGAAAGCTAGCAGTCTCTATTCAATACCTTTTGTATTTTAGTTACAGACTGAAGTCCATATGTTTTTATTACATACTTGTAACAGTCCTACAGTATTTCAAAGGTATAATACTGAGATTATTGGTGATCTGCACCTGCATCTCCTACACAGCCATCTCAACAATAAACCAGATGTTCTCTTTCATTTTCACCTAACATAAGCTAAATTACAGCAAGATGGGTCTTGGGGTTTCTACATTTTCCATCTTAATGTGACATCCCATTTTGACCTGCAGGTAATAAAATAAAGAGCACTCGAACCCATAGCTAGTGTTTTCAAGGCACTTCATATTTCACTTGTTGTCATCTATGCAGTTGACCAGTTGAAAGCTGAAAATGAAAGGATGTTTTTAATATGTATTTTTAGGTCCCTTGTTGTTTTGTATGGCTTAAGAATATTTTTCTTCTAATAGAACCAATCATCCAATAGTTGATTTATGGAAAATACACAAACTTCTGTTAGGGAAAGTGTATCCTCATTTATACAAACATAACAGTTCAATTGTATTATTTTTTTTTATATATATATAAAAGCAGAGCCCAGAAACCCCATAGCCGAGATAGGGATCTCAACACTGCCAGTACTCAGGAATATACAGGTGGAGAGAGCAGTCCTTCCATGTAGGGTTTATACCTCAAAACAGACAAATGGCAAAACAAAAACCACTAGATCCATAATTTTGCAAAAGGATTTGTGGTCTAATCTGTCTTTGCATGTATGAACTTATAACAAATTGCCCATTATTTCTGTACCATCCCATTTGCAGAAATGGAGACAGAATTTTGGTATAGAAATTCTAGTAAAATATCATGTAACTGATAATCAGAATAGCTAAATAAAGCCTCAAAAACCAAAAACATGCTCAGAGAGAGAGCCTATTTGGATATCAAGATACAGTATCTACAAGGCTTTTAGAATTTGCAAAGCCATCTATGTCATACATTACATACAGAAATACATGGAAGGTGAAAGCTATCACATTGCTGTATTGATAAAAATGAAATTATTTTGAAGGACAGAAAAATACCTGAGACGTGCACATGTAAAGAACAAAAGAAGAGATCAATACAGTAAATGGAAACATGTTAGGTGGCCAAAAATAGAAAAAAACAGAAGCATAGTTGGCATGTGAAGAAAGATGCAAGAATTGCAGAGGACTATCTCACATTGCACTTGGCATGGACTACAAAGACCAAGAGGAGGATGCAGCTCCACCCACTCCCTGAGTCTATGGGAGGAAAAGGGACCACCTCACAGTGTAAGGCAGATGGATGATCAGGATGAAAACTACCAGTAGAGTAATACAAAATGCTATCTTGCTATAAATATGCCTGAAGAAAGGTTATGGAAACTGGAACAGAAACAAGTAGTATTCTATTCACAGTGACAATCTTAACCTTACTTAAAACTACACATAAACAACAAATAGGAAAAGTTGAACAACAAAGACCCCCATGAAGAGGGTCAAAACCAAACAGAAGAGCTCCAGGATATCTTCTGAGAACTAGGGAAACAGCCAGAACAGTAGAGAATAAAGCTAAAAGATTTTAACCACTTCACCATGACTTCTGGGAAATTCCCTGGAAGTTGACAGTAGGAGAAGGTAAACATTGTTTTTGCAATCATAGAGCAAATGAAACGAGAATACTCTAATGAAACAGAAGATGGGTCATTATAAATCCCAGATATCAGATTATTAGGTTACACACCCAACGCTTTATAGACAATGATATATAATGTCACTCTATTTCCACTTCAAAATCTGCCATGATGACCCTCACCTCCTACGTCTTGAAATCCTGTTTCCCTTTCTTATTCTGCTTCCTATTGCAAACAACCCTGCATAGCACTATGTTTCCTATCTCCTATTTCTTTGGCCTGAGTACTGAAAGGCAGCACAAACACTTTTGACTTTGTCACGAGCTGAAATATACCCTGTATTTCCCCCAGCTGTCTGACTGGCTAATTAGAATATACACACCAATTCAATTGTTGAATCTACATTTCAGGAGATTTGCTTTTAATATGCACTAAACTATGTTTCTCATGAAAGTTTCTTTCCTTCTAAGAAAAACAGGAGTCACAGTTTTGGTCATATATACAACCTTGGTAATTTATATCATAGAGTACTATTTAATTGCAATTCCTTTTATATATATCTGCCTGTTGATCTTTGTATTTTCTGATGAAATGAAAAGAGGGTATGTTCCTACATTACCACTGAATAATCTGCCAGAGATGCTTTGTAGATTGAAAGACTTGTCATTACTTCCGTAACTGTAATGAAATACTGTACTGTTCCATTCATTTGGCAAGAAGTAGTTAATTAACTGCATTTCTCATAAATAAAATTCTTTGATTTCCTCCTTGCCTGCAAAGAATATTTGCTGGTCGTTTCTCTGTCAGCAATGGAAATGTCAAAATTTGTTTTAATAATCATTGTCACAACAGACCCTAGAGGTTCTGAAAGTTTTTCCTGATAGTCTACATTGTTTTCTACTTTCCTAATTATTCTTGTTAAAACATGTATATGTATTGTTAACCTTCCTTGGGATGTAATACAGAAACCCTTTAAGCCAATGGCAAAATTGTGATTAATTTAAATAAATTTTAACCTTGTACTTTACAGCTTTGAGACATGCATAGGCAGCTGTTATAGTGCCAGATGTTCCTAACTGATTACAAGGAGAGAGAAGAAAAACCTCAGAATTGGTTAGATTTTGCACTCTGGATTTCCCTTGCAGAAAGTGCTAATGCTCAGTATTTTAGAAATTTGGGCTACCTACAGATAGGCTTGAATAAATACAGTTTGGAGATTCTATGTTTTGAGAGTACTGAATGTTCATTCATGAAATTACATTCTTAGTGCTTCCTGAGTTCGTAACAAACAAACAAAGAAGAAACACAAAAGAGAAACACACACAAATCCCTCACCCCCAATTCAGTATTTGTATTCTACTCATCTCAGGTTTCTCAAATCTACAAAAATGACTAAACACCAGAAAATACACATGAAGAAAGATCTCCACAGATCAGAAATTATGAATCCTTTGTCTTAAACACTAAGTATTTCTCAACCTAGCAAGAATAAAACATTAAAAAAAGAATGAAAAAAGCTAGCAGGAATGGTATAAATCTTGTTTAAGTGAAGAACCATGTAAAGAAAAGTATCAGCAAGGTACTTGGTATTCTCAAAGAGAGAGGAACAGAAGTTGAGGGACTGCAGTGATTTCAACAATCTTTACTTTTACCCCACAAAATTTTATTTATAAAAAATTATTTTTATTCTCTTGATCATATTAGACATCTACTATCAGCATGAATGAATATCATCTTGCAGTTTGCAGGGATACTGCAATAATAAATCCCAAGGAGGTAGGAACTATTTGTCGCCTACTATTTTTTTTTTCTGTCTGGAGGCCACTGAAATTACATTGCTTGCAATCTCTGCACAACATAACTCTGGAGGCAGCACAATCAGAGAACACTACTCATTTTAGTCAACATCTCAGACAAACATTAAACTTCCTAGAGTTTTATTCAGAAATGACTGGACGTGCCTTATTTTCTTCTGTTGATTGGCTTAAAAATTTCCCCAGAATGAATCCTAGATATGATTCTTGAGAGAGAGGTTTCTGCACCTTGTTTTTCCCGAGGTTCAATAACGCGTGCCTGTCAGACTAGGTTCCAGGCCAAGGAAAGGATAAAGAAAGCCTTGTTTGCCTTTTTCACTTGGCTCAAAGATTGGACCAACATTCAGAAGGCAGGAGATATGGATTTTGTTCCTTGTATTCCAGGATGTATCCAAACACATGTATTCTACCTCCTGAAAGAAAACCTAGGTTATAGGTGCTGTAATGGAAGTCCATTTTGTCTTCCCAGAGCTATTTCACTTTGTGTGGAATTATTAAATATTCATTGGAAATGTTAAGGCATTTCATGATCTAGTGGTTAGAGCAATTTCCTGAGACAAGGGAGAGCTGAAGGCCTACTCTTGTTCTAATTAAAAATTCATTATCTGTATTAAATGCTCTGTGACATACAGACAGGAAAGACTACTCTTCAGCTTCAAGAAAGAAACCAAAACTCTCTCATTCCTAGTCCATTCAACTCCAGTATAGCTCAAAGTCCAGAAGCAAAAATGTCAATGTGGTTTGCTTGCCACCTGGATTAAGAAAGCATCATCATCACCCCTTTCTGAAAAAAAGAATAATTTCCTCTTCATTTAGCAAAAGAATGGACATAGAAACAGTGGAGGAGAGCTCAGACTGTGAATTCTTGGTGGACAGAAGCTCCTCCATGAATGTCAGACTAAAGTGCCTATGAACCCAGAAAGTATAAAACTTCATGAACATTCTTCTTTTTCAGACTTCATATGGTGACTACTCACCTGGTGTGCTGGTTCTTTTGGATGTCTTCTGTAATAATCTTAATATTTTTACATGTTTACAAAGACTAAAAGCAAAACACAGAGATATTGAGCATACTTCTAAGACCAGATGCCTGCTCTGCTCCATGCCATGAGGACTGTATACTTTTTGACTATAGACCTTGCATAAATCACAGATAATTGAAATGTGAGCAATAAGGTAAAAAACCTTAACATAATATCTAAAAAATTTTCTTTTGGTCATCAGTAGTGAGTTACAGCTGGGAAGGGAAATAAATATTTCAGGACAATAAAAAAGGTTTTGAAGAAGATATGAAAGCCAGAGATCTTGGAGGCTGACAGAGATCTTGGAGATCTGAAGAAGAAAGACATCTTTGGGAAAATGTTATTTCTCTGTAATTTGGATGGAGGAAGGAGGAGCTTAAAAAGCAAAACCAAAATTCTTTTATTACTTTTAGTGTTAACTTACTTACTGTGTTGAAGTAGGACCCCTTAGCCTGAAAAAATTCCAGGAATCATCTCTCTAACTCTGATTTTCCTCTTTATTTGGTATTTTACCTTCTATAGGCCCAACTCTGATTTTTCCTATTTATTTGGTATTTCACCTTCTGTAGGTCATCTTCTATGCTAAAAAATGCAGAAATAAATCATGAAGGAGAACACTTCAGAAAGCATTCTTCATCCTAACTTCTGGTCTGCAGAGCACCAAAGGTGCTCTGTCCCACAAGGTGGAAATTTAAATCAAAACCCCCAAACATTTACAGACAGAAGTAAGCAAACAAAACAGGTGAAATAAAATATAAACATTCAAAATTTTGCCTAGGATGTATTTGTTTATAGAAGAAAAGCATGGTAGGAACTCTGCACAAAATTATTTATATATGTTTGTGCTAAAGAAAAAAGGCTGAAATACTCCATATGCATATGATTTGCTAATGAAAACAATTCTTGGTTTAGCAGGTGCCAGACCTGCTGATACAGTACAATACAGCCAGGAAGTTACTTAGGGTTGCTAGGATAAGGTGGAACATGTTGTTGATTTTGTGGAAGTGTTAACCTCATCACTCATCCTGTGTATTCCTAGTTTGAAACAACATGAATTAATCACCCCCAGTTAATATCTTAAGCTCATCCATTTATTTGAGTGGTTTCAGTGCCTTCTTATTATTTTGTTTCCTTGTCCTAGTCATCTTATCTAAAGGTGGGGTTTTTTCTAGTCTTTCAGCAAAGGTAACGAGTTATTATTTCCAAATCAGAAGCTGATTTGCAAATCTCTGGTAATGATGATCCTGTCTTCGCAGGTGTAGTTTAATATAGTTACAGGGTGAGAGGACTAACAGACCTTTCATTTTTCTTTCTTGGATGACTGGGAACACATTTTACATCTTTGACCCTCTCTAGATTGCATCACACCATTCAGCAATGCTTTGACCAAATTGCTGGGCTGGTCCTTACATTTAACAAGTGCTATCCACCAGGTCCCAGGAAGTGTTGTGGTTCCAAGCACTTTTCTTCCAGTTCCTGTGACAACAGATGGTAAAGAAAAGAACAGCTATGCATATTCTTTTTTTCTCATACAGCTATCAGAAAGTGAAAGTGGCAGTGACTAACTATGCTGCTGCTTAGGCATAAAGGCACTTTTTACCAAGCCCTCTGGAGCAAGGGCAGGTGGTGGAATTTCCTGAATGAACTCCAGGTTGTTATGGCTTCCATGCCCTGTAGTGAAGCACAAAGCAATCTTCTTCAATCTGCCTTCGGTAGCAAAAACACACACCAGTTTATTAGAAGCCTTATAAAACATTTTATTGTCTATAAACTCTTTCCACGTGAAATGGAGACGCATCCATGTCTCTGCTAGCTGAAGAATACACCATAGAGCAAGTCATGTTGGTATTCTATCTACCTTTTACTTCCACCTACCAATTGTGTTAGATCTTTTAATGCAAAGAAGTAGCTTTAACAGGAAGAATGTGCAGCCCTCTCCTGCTCAGGGATTAGAGTAATTTTTAGAGCCTGTGAGAGCTTTGGGTTTGAGAGCCAAAAAAGTTTGAGTTTCTGCAAATTGAAGTGATCATGGATAACAGACCTATTTTCACTGAGCATTGTTTGACTGTATTCAGCAAAAATAAGCAAAGGGCTTATGCGTAAGGCCTTGGTTTCAGTTTTGCCTGTGTCAAGGAGTTTGTGTGCCATACAGTTATGGTACTTCAAGCTGATTCTTTCAAAGCTAAAAAACATTAGTGCAAGGTATTTTGTTTACCCAATTTATCTCCTTTTGGACTTTGAGGGGTTTTTTCCCTCAGTCCAGTGGTGAATTAACTTTCCATTTTGATCTTTCTCATTACAAGTTTGGATGATCTCGTTATTGCATGTTTTAAAAAGAAAATTCTATGCAGGTATATTCAGGATCTTTCTTAAACTATTTCACTGAAAGATTACATTCATAGTTTGAGAGACTTATATTAAGGCTAACATCATGGTTTTAATGAAAGTCTAAATGCCAAATGTCTGTTTCATAAGACTGTCAAACTTTAAAATGCATTTCAATGAAGGAAGAAATTCAAGATTTATGTTGTCACTCACACTGCAGGTATTATATGGAACAGAATGTCTAATTATTCTTATCAGAACAGCCTGCTAATATTTTCCTTTGAAAAGTTACAATTCTGTTCCTTACAGGAAAGTAAAAACGTGCAGTTCTTCAAAAACATGTACGAAATATTCAGGGTTTTGTCTTTTTTTTTAAACAAATCAATACTGAGAATTATTACTGATGTTAGAAGGTTGAAAACTTGTTACAGGAAAGTCTGTACTACAGAAACAGTGTGATTTGGCATTTTATGCCTTCTTCAGCAAACAAAAGAGTGTTGGCATTATTTCTTGATTCAAATACTGGTTTAAACATTTCTTTAATTATGTTTTCCTTTTCTTTTGACTGACTATCTTAGGAGCAGGAACCCTCTCAATGTATATTTCAATGGCATCTACTGAATGAGCTGTGGAATAAAGTCCACAGCTCATGTGTTATGCCTTCATATGGCTAGAACTATCACAATTAGAAAAGCAATATTAATTTTCTGATACTAAACCAACTGGTATGTCTTAGAAAAGACTTTTTTTAGTTGAGCCATTAGTGACCATCACACTTTCTAAGCTCAGTATCGTTTGCATGAGCCACCAGGAGCTGGGAAGAGAAGGCAACAGAACATCACAGCAACAGGCAGAATGCAGGCAGCTTAGAAAATCCTGGCTGTGCAAACTTAAAGCTTAGGGTCAGCCTGTGTCTGAAAATATACTCAAGTGTTCCCAATTAAATCACTCATTTAGATGGCAGAATATTTTACTAATTTACGGAACTGTTGTTTTCTGGAAGAATCTGCTTGCCATTAATTCAGGATTAGGGCCAAGAATCCTGTTGTCCTTTGCCACTCAATGGTGTTTGTGGCCTTAGAGTAAATACGCATTCCTTTAGGAGCAAAATTATAAGCAGATCCAACTACCTAAAAATCTCTTTTAAATGGAGAGAAAGAAGTTTATTTCTGTACTTCTATCATTCTTTAAACATTCTCCATGGTAATGGCAATATTCTTGCATGAAAACATAGTCAGTCAACAGAACAGTATGATCTCTGTACTGTTCTCCATACTGAGAGAAAACAGCAGGTGACATACTGAATATGCCCCGGTTTACTTTTCCTTTAAAATTATTAGTAGAGTCAGGGCTTTACCAAAGCAAAAATATTTGGATATGCTTATACAATTATCACTGGCTCAAAGGATAGATGACTTAAAAACAACTGTAGTATATTAGTCACACTCGGGAGTTAAATAATTTATTACTGTATTTATCTGATGCATAACATAAGCACAAGCTGCTGTACTGCCTACTTCCTAGTTTAAAAATCACAGGTCAAATGAAATGTAACGAGATAAATCACACAAACCTTCTTGAAAGTGTGAGACATCTGGAAAGCATGGGGTTTGGGGTTACATTTAGTATTCTGGGGTTTTTTTGAAAATTATACTTCCCAGGAGTATAGCTTTTTCTCTTCATTTTTCTGTCTCAAACAAATAAGTAACTGCGCTAAAACTTGCAATATTATTTCTAGATAGGATTGATACAAATATTAGCAAAATTAATTGATGTGATTCTAGACATTTGGAGGATGCTCCCTTTCCTCTTTTAAGCCCCTTTTTTTTTTTCAGTCCTGCTGATTTCATTCTCCCCACCAAGCCCCAAATCAGCTCTATCTTGGGTTCTTCTCACCAGTTCAACTCTTGTAGACAATATGGTCTTCTGCATCTGTCAACCCCATGAGCCTTAAATGGATTTTGCTCCTGGGCTAGGTTTGACCTCCTGAAGCCCTGCTCCTTGCTGCCCTGTCCCTGAGATGATCACTGAGCGATACAGGAGAAGGGTGGAGAGCAGTTTTCTTGATCGCTAAGCTGCACGTGAGCATTACCAGCACGTTATGCAGATGCAGATACAAGACCTGTAATGATGTATTTCATAAGGTGAGAACCTCAGGATTTGCTTTTGTACTATTAAGCTCTTAATCCTTATGACAATGGAGGGAAGCTTAACAATCTGACCCACATTCACAAGAAAGAAAATGAAATGAATCCCAGATGCACTAAACTTCTAAAGATTTTCTGAGGTTTAACAGATGAGGTTTTAAGTGCTTAGTATTGGCAGTACTGGATGCATATGGTTCTTTGGAAATTATTTCTTTTTGGTGAAACATGTTTTCATTGGAAATGTTGATTCATCTAAACCAAAATATTTTGTGGGAAAAGGTCATTTTCAAAAGGCTTCTTGAACATTTTTGAATATTTTTTGTTAACACTTTCAAACTCAAACATTTCATGTTCTGAATGAAAGGACTCTGCTGGAAACTAGCACACAGGGTAAGTTGATGCTTAGTCACACTGACAAGCACTCATTTAACATGGGGGAACCGTAACTGATTTACTGACCAAGCTGTATCATACCAAACCTATGTTTTCCAATGCCACTCCATTAGGCAATACAACTACCCAGCTCTTCCTTAAAAAGTGTGAATACATGTGGGGAGTTAAAAAAAAAAGCTGTTGTTTTACTGGTGGTTTTATAATGTGCATACAATGCACATGTGTGTGGGGAAATGAACAAACAGGCCCCTGAATTTCTAATGCCAAAGTCAGGAGAACAAGATTTCCAGTATTTTCTAACTTTCAAGTGAAAACCTAGGATTCTTCTTCCCCCTGGCTCCCTATATATAAAACATGCTTAATGAAAAAGTACAAGGAGCTAAAAGTAAAACATAAACAGGTGCAAGCTGGTGAGGTGGATGAAAAAAGTTTCATGCCATGCTTTTACTTAGATTTGGAGCACATCTTTTCAGAAATTTAATTTCTTAGTCAACCAGTTAATATTTGACAGCTTTTTTTTATTTTTTTCATTGAAATTCTGCAAACACAGGGACTGGAAATGTCCCATTTTGAGTAAAGTAATGAACCAGGCCTGCAGTCTAGATTGAGGAAATAAAAAATTTGGAAGAAAATCAGAGCAGCACAGGGGATTTGGAATTTCCAGTTTTGTAGATAGCTTTCAACCTGAGACATTTTATCAGTTCTCCTCATATTCCAAACATAGTTTGATCTAAAGGAAAAAGAGAAAAGTTGTAAATGCTTATATGTAAACTACAGAGATATTAAAACCTTTTTTAATGGGGTGTGGGAGATAAGATTGAGATGATATTGTGTGACTGCACATTTAACACTTGAAATAACTTATTTGAAAGAAGGCACAAATAGCTTTCTGCTGCCATTTCTGTTTCTCGCCTCCTGAATGCTGTTTTGTTCACCTTATGAGAAGAGTATCATTACCTGTAAGTCTTAGTGTTACTCTCACTCAGATGATGCTAAAGCTCCAAGTGACCTCAAGAAAAGAAATCTGTATGTCTTAGTAAAATATCAGAAAGTAGCATATCTTTCTTTATAATGCACACGTCTATTTGTTGCAACATAAGGAATAAAAACAGATGCAAATACCTAAATTAGCTGAGATTTATGTTGGCAAATATTGCTTATTTAAACATCTGGTGTTTTCCACAGCAGATTTGTTAACTCTGCCACCTTCGTAAGTGTAGCAGTGAGTGAGAGCTAAGAATATGTGGAAAGGAAGGGCAACCAGTCTTTTCCAAAAGCTGGCCCTTGAACTCTAGGCAACAGCAATGGAACCAAATTTCCACTTCTGAACATTCCTTCTTGTTAGGTAAAGTGATGCAACTGGAAACTCAACCAAACAAAAACAGAAACCATGAAAGAATATGGGAGGGAGTACAAATTTATCTTTTGGGAACCATGCTGGAATTTTTTTTTGTACTTGCAGACATACGGAGGACCACATGGATAAAAGATGAAGTATAGCACACTCCAAATCCAACAATTTGCTTCCATTTTTAGGCAAATCTTCAGTTAGTGCATCTTTACAACTGTAATGCCTCAGTTGCATTGCTGGCAGTGCCTCAACTGGGAATTTTAAAGGTAGTTCAAATATGCTTCCACAAAAAAATACACAAATAAAACCAAAATACTAAAAGGTCCTGTCAGAGCTGAACAAAAATTTAATTTTCATTGTTATGGCTTCTTCTACAGTTTCGTCACCAACTTTAGCCTCTGACTAGCTTCTTGAAATTTCTTTGAGGTAGATCTCAGATGGCAACGGTTAGCATGTGAAGAGCAGGAAGCACTTCACCAGTGCTTTCATAATACTATCTCACTTCTATGCACTGAGCTTAATGGCTCACAGGTACTACGAGCTGATCCCCTTCTGCTCCCTCCCACCTGGACATTAATCTTCACACAGCACAACAACTTCTGTCCAGGTCTGTCTGTGTTTCTTTGCTGTCTCCAGTCATAATCTTGAGAAGGTATTCAGAGGCAAACAGGTTTCAGAGTTTTTATTGTACTAAGTGTTTCCCAACTCTGCATTTCAGACATGAATTTTTTTTTGCAAGAGTGTGACCTTATGTTTTTTCTACATTTTTTTCTACTTTAATGGTTTTGCCTTGGGGTTATGTACTAGATTTCAAAGGCTGGCTTTAATATACTAGAACATCTTGTTAACTTGCATTCCTATCTTTCATCTCAAAAGCAGATTGCTCCATCAAAGCTACTTATCAGTAAAATTTCAAAGACGCCTAAAAGAAATCAGGAATGGCAACTTAGATTTCCTTCAGCTCCACAGAAAACATAATAATGATTCTCTCCTTTCTAATTTTGTTTTCAAAACTTTTTGTACTATTTATGAGAACACTTGAAGAGAAATCATCAGAAAAAGTCTTCCATATAGAAGACCAAGAAAGTATGTAATAAGCTGTTCTTAGTCCAAAAACAGATGTTACAGGCAGGGTGGACTTCCAGCACGTGTAAGGCAACACTTGTAAGGAAAGTGGTAACAACAGATTTCTGGATTGAGATTAATATGAATGTTGTTTACATGGTAAACTGAGGCTGACACATGTAAGTAGAGACTGGTAGCTCAGCTTTAGGCTAAAGGTATTATCTTTGAAGACCAGAGTTTCTGGAATAAAATCTATAACATAAGTCCCTCTAAACAAGAAAATCAGCCCATGCCTAACTGGTATGCAGTATACCATAATAAATGTGAAATTAATTTTCACAGTAGTTGGGATGGGAGGAGTCATTATCTAGATTTTAGGGGCAAAGTCTTCCAGCATCTTAAGTGTTGCACTCTCTATTTCTATAATGAGTATTTTACTCCATGTGTGTCTCTTTATTTTATATATTCTGGTTTACAAGGGGTTAATTAAAACATTAATAGAGACAGAACAGTATGATAGGTCTGGAGTACAATTTCACAGCTTTGGAGAAGAGCAAATGAAACTTTGAGTTCTAGTATCTTGGTGAATGAAAAACCGAGTATGAACCCGGCAACGTGTGCTTGTAGACCAGAAAGCCAATTGAATCCTTGGCTGCATCAACAGAAGGGTGGCCAGCAGGTTGAGGGAGGTGATTCTGGCTCTGGTGAAACCTGGAGTGCTGCATCTAGTGCTGGAGTCCTCAGCACAGGTAGGACATGAACCTGCTAGTACGGTCCAGGAGAGGGACACGAAGATGCTCAGAGGGATGGAGCACCTCTTCAATGAGGACAGATTCCGAGAGTTGGGTTTGCTTAGTTTGGAGAAGAGAGGATTCCAGGGAAATCTTACAGCAGCCTTCCAGTGCCTAAAGGGCACCACAAGAGAGATGGGGAGGGATTCTTTATCAGGGAGTGTAGTGATAGGGCGAGGGGTAATGGTTTTAAACCGAAAGAGGGGAGATTTAGATTAGATATTAAGAAGAACTTCTTTACTGTGAGGGTGGTGAGGCATCGAAAGAGGCTGGAAATGTTCAAGGCTAGGCTGGATCAGGCTTTGAATAACCTGGTCTAGTTGAAATTGTTCCTGCCCATATCAGGATGGTTGGAACAAAATTATTTTTAAGGTCCCTTCCATCCCAAACCATTGTAGGATTCTATGTTAAATGTCTGGAAAAACGAGACTAAAAATTCATTTGCCACATTTATTATATCTGCAAACTGCACATGACCTATTTATGCATTGTGTTGGTGGAGATGGGAAAATCTTAACATGAATTCATTGTGCCAGGTGGAAAAGTGGATATATTTATGTTGCGGTACCAAGTTAGTTTCTTATGGTTTAAAGATTTTTTCTGATATGTCTTTATAGGACAACTTTTACCAGCTTCCCTGAATCTCTTGATACTAGTTTTAAGGTTTGTTGGGTTTTTTTTTTTATTTTTCTGTAATTAATTTCCAGTTTCATGTAGACATAAATGACAGCTGATCTACAATTCCAACTATATACTCACGTTTAGTCTATACCTTAAGCAGATTCAGTGTTAACTTTTCTTAACAGGCTTGAGGAGTGCATGAGTGCACTGCATCTTATCTAGGAGGAAATAGAATAGAAAATATATGCCATAATATGCTATGGTTACATTACCACTTTGAAAAAAGGCACTATGAAATAGCTTTAGGGAAATTTCAGCTTAAGTTTGTGAAACAGAGTTTAAGAATAAATTAAAAAGGGTGAGCCCCTCTTTCTTTTGAGCTATCCTTATAGAGCATCTAAAGCGATGCTGATATGCACTTGAGATCTGCTTCTCCATTTCCCAAATTAATTTCTATTTGTTCAGAGGAGACACTTTTCCCATTATCTCTCAATGTGATACCGAAAGAAATGTTGTTCAAATTTATTGTTAAGACATAAAGTTTCAACATCCAGGCAAATTACCTGGGATAAATTGCTTTATTGACTCATGGAAAACATTAACTGCCTTGAGCCCCCTTAGCCAGCAATGAAAAAAGTTGCCAAGAAGCTGCAGTACACAGCTGCATGGGCTTTGTGACACTTGTCACTGGATAATTTATCTTGCAGCTCCATGCTCCTAAATCCAAACCCTGACACTTGGATAGGGGATGATGGGGTTTTGTATCTTTGTATCTTTTGGACTGTGCCAGTGGAAACAGGGCTGGGAACAGTAGTGTAACAGGGTTACTCAAATGAAACAAGGCTCCCTATAAATAATTCGCTGTCACTGATACTGCTGCCCCTCTTAATTTTATGAATCAAATAAAAAGAATAGAAAAAGCACAGAGCAGGACTACCTCAGAGAGCAGAAGTGACTTTATAAATCTGAGGACTGATATCCAGCAGTATAACTTCCAGTTACCACCACAAACTAACAAACAATTTCTGAAAAAATTGTCTCTGGTATAGAAGTAATTTTTTGGGGTATTATTGAAGTAGCTTTCATTTGTGCCTGGGAAACTCATGTTTATTTTTCCTTGAAAATTCGTTCCTTTTAGTAGTACAGAAACAAGCTGAAGCATTTTCTGTAGCAAAAACCTTGATACACAGTCATATATGGTGAGCTTTGCAAGTGAAAAAATTACCTATCTGTATAGTCCTATCTGAAACTATATAGGAGATTTTTACATAGTCTGTAGATTTTGTTTTCTCCTCAAACATAACAGCTCTGTCTGCAACTCAGACATTACCACTTATTAGTACACTATGTTCCTCTGCTTCAACTACTGTGCCAGAGGTATAGGGCATTGACTTGGTGCCTTAGCAAACAAAAGAGTAAAAGAATAATCAGAGAGTCGATAAAAAGATTGACAGGTGGAGTAGACTCTGACCTTTGTAGTTCTTCACAAATACCAGTTCATTTAAGGTTACCTTGTTCATGCAAATTGAGAACTTGTTAGCAATTTCTTCTGATTGGAATTATGAAAAACCTGTAATGTTAGGATAGAATGCTATTGAGTCTTAAGCTCCTTCACCAACTTATCCCATGGCACTAAAAAGGAGTACAAAGTGAGAATAGACTAAACGAATGACTTTTACCATGGCCACTGTTTCTTTACAGGAAAGCTACTGTAGTGGCTTGTCCCCATTAAAATAAGTATGAAAATAAACTCGTGGAGATCTGCAGCTGTAAAGAAGTCCTTTTAATAGCAGCTGACCTTTATAAGCTGCAGACATGATCCAAGTTGCCCCTAATCAGTGCCAAATCCTGCTCTTGGTGCAGAATTACTGCTAGTCTGAGATAGTTTCACCCTGAAACACTTTGAGACAATTTTGGATCTCCTCCCTCGGGTAATCAATACTGCCTGACTTCAAGTCTGACAAAGCAATTTGCTTGGTAAAATATCAGCTTAATCAAGGCTTTTGTGCTCCAGGTGGAGCCAGTCAAGAAACCCAAACTGAAATATCTTTCAGCTATGAAATGCTGAGAGAAATACTAATTCATGTGAATGACAGCAAAAAAAAACCTCACAGTGATAAAAATAGGGAGGTTTCTCAGTCTCACCAGTGGAGACAGGAATCAGATATTTCATCATGCCAAAGAAAGATCAGAAAAGCTCCAAGAGATGCTTTAGACAAAGACATGTCTGGCCAGACCAAGACCAAGTGGAAAATATACCAGAAGACAAATACCTGGACAGATATGAGGGCCAGGAGAATATCCAGCTAGGATACAGGAAGCACACAGATAATAGCCAGCACATGAAAGGAACAGAGAAAACAACCAAGAACCACTGCAGTGAGAGAGCAGGGTCAGGTGCCAGGAATGAGGGAACCAATGCAGGGGCAGGATCAGGGCTGAAGTGAGGGTAATCAAAGGTGCAACTGGGACACAGAAGCAGAAATCAGGTGCCTCAGAATATGAGGCTTGCCTACATCCAAAGACACACTGAACAGGAAAAAGCCAGCTGTACAGTCCCATCATATAGCTTGTATTTACAATAAATCATGTGTCAGCACTCTGGGACAACCTGCACTTGCAGCAATATTACACAACTGTGGCAATAACAGGTTGTGGGCAAGTAGAGGGTTCACATACTTGTCAAACCTGGCACATGTGGCACCTGACACATACTGGCAGAGACTTCCAGTAATCAGAATCAGAATCACATCGTAGTCTTACACTCACTCACAGAGGTTCAGTTAGTTCCTCTCCACTTCCCCAAGACACTGGTGGGGAAGGAGTCTCAGGCTCCTACACAACCTGTAAAGCACACACTTGTGAAGAGCCTGGATTTCCAAGGATGGATTTAAGCATGGGGATCAGAAAGAAGGCTCAGCAGTCAGAGCTACATGTAGATATTGCTTTATAATTAAAAAAAATAAAATCTGTAAGATAAGTCAGGCTGGAAACAAAAATTGCCATATATTGTGCCCAGAACTGCACAGGTTTTGGGAAGGATGTCCAAATAATTTTCTGAAATTCCCTATTACAAGGGACACTTAACATTGATGTATTGAAATATTAATGAATTTTTCCTTTAACACTGCTGTTTCCATAATCCCTTATGGTTTGGAGTTGCAGAAATTTATATAATAGAAAACTAAGGAAAACAGAAGATGTGAAGTACAACAGAAAAATTCTAGATTATGTGCCTACTGTTGTGAGATTCTGATGGAATTAATTAGAATAGGGGGATAAAATGCTTCATTCTCTGAAGAAATACTTCGGCTTATTGACAGCCACTTATACTACCACCTAAAATATAATTGAGAAAGGGACAGCAGAAACACATGACAGTTCAGCCTACTGAGCATTGGGCTAAACCTCAGGTTGAGGGAGTTGATTCTGTGCCTCTACACACTTGCAGTGAGACCCACCTGGAGTATTGCACTCAGCTCTGAAGCCCCCCAACATAAGAAGGACATGGACCTGTAGGAGCGTGTCCGGAGGAGGGCCACAAAAACAATCAGAGGGTTGGAAGTCTGCTATGAGGGCAGGCTGAGAGAGTTGGGGTTGCTTAGTCTGGAGAAGAGAAGGCTCTGGAGAGCGGCCTTTCAGTAGTTAAACCCCAGTAGGGCCTACAGGAAAGATGGGGAGATGGAAAGATGGGGAGAAACCTTTTAGCAATAGAACAAGGGGTCATATTTTTAAGCTAAAAGAAGGAAAATTTACTAGATGTAAGGAAGAAATTTTTTACAGTGAGAATATGGGAACAGGTTGCCCAGGGAGATGGCAGATGCTCAGTCCCTGGAAATGTTCAAGGTCAGGTTGGATGGGGCTCTGAGCAACCTGATCTAGTTTTAGATGTCCCTTCCCATGGCAGGGTGGTTGGACTAGCTGACCTTTAAAAGTCTCTTTCAACCCAAACCATTCTATGTTTCTATAATTTCATTAACAACAATTCTTACTTGAAAGTAAAACATTAAACAAGGTTGTTGCACAACTGGAAGACATTTGAGCTAGCTCTGAATGATCTGAAAATAGCATGATAACATGAATAGAGCTTTCTGCCTAAATATATTGCCAGCTGCACATAGTGCTGCACTGTGATGTAGATGTACTTGAACATTTGAGTTAGTTTTAGATTCAAGCACTTCAGTTAACTGTATGAGGAAATCCTAATTTTCTGACAAAGATTTACCCTTGGAGGTATCCAGTACTAAAGTAAACAAAATTACAGAAACTTTTATACACCAAGAGGAGGTGCTGGGCAGAAATAATTCTTGCCTGTGAAAAGTCAATGAAGTTTTGTTGCAGGACTAATAAAGTCAACTCTAGCATTCATTCAGTGAGGAGCTGAGGAGACCAGAAGTCATTAATCTGGTTTATACAATGCTGACCTCTAACAAGTCCCTGTAGATAGTACCTGGACAGTTGGTAGAAAGTTAAGAAGGTCCTCAATTTATTAAGAATTCCTGAAAAAAATTTTGCATGTAATACATAGAAATTAAAACATGTGGCTGGAGAATAAAATGAAAAATTATCAGGGAAATTAAGGTAACAGCAGGAAAACTTGGAAAAGAAGACAATATAAAATGTAAGCAACACCTTTTTAAGGAGGCTTGACAGAATCTCTCAAATAAAATCGCCTGGATTGTTAGTAATATTGAAGGATATTATTAATGCAGTCTGTATATGCAAGTCCATGTTCATAAAATAAGTGAAAATTGCCAGCTACAGAATATAACAGATTTTGTTCTTCCTGCCTAAAAGCGTGGCTATCGTCAAAGCAATATTTCAGATGTTTATGAGGCAAAGCCTGAAGCCTTTTCTGTAGAAAACAAACATACTTGAAAATAAAAATGTTTTAACAACTTGAAGGCAACAAAGCTCACAAAGCCAATGTAAAAACAGAAACAGTCCTTCCCTCAGGAGTTACATAGGTATAAACTGGCATTTAAAAATGTTATGTCTAACATGCCTCTCTGTTTCAGACTGTTGAGCTGGGCACACCCTGAAGATGACTGACCTTCAAAGACCACTAAAACATACATTTAGAAATACTCAGGAAGGCAGAAACCTGCCATTCAAGGAACAGAGGCCTCAAAAATCAGTTCTGCGCATCTTGTCTCATCAACCCCCTGGCACTGAGTTCTGTGCAGCTGAAGTAATAAACAACATGATACTTCAACAACTGAACAGAGAGCTAAAGAGGTGAAAAAAGGGAATCTGGAATAACTCTGAAAAGAGATCCCTATGAAGTCCTGTTGAATTTGCACAGTGAGAGAGTTGCTCTGAGTTCTGGGCCTGCAACTGAAAAAAATCTACTGTTGACATGAAGCTGAAAAGAAAAATGATCTTAAGTGCAAATCACTGTTCATTTGTTGCTGTGATTAAAATACCTGACAGGACCTTTTTCAGTCCCTTACTCAAGAACCCCAAATATTATGTTAATATATAGACTGGCTCCCTTTTATAAGTGAATTTCTCAATGTCTTTTAGGAAAAATGGACTGTACCATGAAGATTCTTCATAAATTTCTCCAGAATGACAGTAATTGGTGAAACACTAATAATTCATCAACTTTACATAAAGCAAAACCCATCTCATTTATTCATTTGATGTACAAATGATAGTATTTATGTAGCAAAAAAATCCTGATGAAATAAAAACATTTACTCCTGCTGTGGAAAAAAGTGTGGAAGCCGCCACAGGACTGCAGAATGCCAGCATGTGCAAAGTCTCACCCTGCAAGATTTGCTAAGATAGGTAACTTGGTGTCTGAGGATGGCTAACCTGACACATTCCCTGTTTCTGGAATGAAATAAATAGTTCATAGAAAAAATATTGATTTTTCTAGTTCAAATATTTTTCAAAAATCTCATTAGAGTTACACTGTAAATTCAATGTGTGGGTTTCCTCTTCACCTGTTCTGCAAGACACTACATAAGACAGATGTATTATATGCTACTGAAACATTTAACTTCCATTTTTAAAAATTTTTTTTTTAAAAACACTTCAAATACTATACTCTCACAAAAATAAGGGACTAGAAAGGGACATAATAGCAACAGAATATCTAAAAAAATGTCAGTACAGCTTTCTGCATTTTGTAGTCTTGATGCAGTTGACTTCTACAATGTTATAAATATTATTCAGAATTACTAAACCAGACTATTTCATCAGCAACTTTGTGGCAGTATTCCATCATAACAACATAACTGCAAGAAACAACAAGAATTATAATTGGAAAAGATTAAATGAGAGCTGGACAGATGAAGAACAAAATGACCATTTCCCTTTTTCCTCCTGATGTACATCACGATTGAAATAACAGGATAGTTAACCACATCAGTGGTTCTGTTCTCTGAAGAGTTCTGACTTAAGATAAGGCCCTGCATATCTTCACTGAAAGGCTTTTGAAGAGCTGATGAAAGTGACAAATTGCATCAATAATTTATTTGCTTTAGAAAATGTAAATGCCATTAGCAGCAACACCTTGGATCATAAGATTTAATTTCTAAATCTGGTACCCCTGTTATCTTATTATATCTCAACACACAAACTTACAAAGCTTTCATACTCCGAAAAAGTTCAAGTTTTTGTTCCCATTAACCTGGATATTGTAAAGACTTTTTCCATTCTAGCCAGTTGTAATTTACAGCCTGTACTTATCCTCTCCCTGTATAGTCTTCTGATGTTCACTGGTATATCCTTTTAATTTAAATGACATTTTTTTCATCTTGTCTTACGGCTTTCAATTTATTCATATATAGTTTAGGCCAAGTTTTTGTCTTATAACTGTTAGTTCTTTTGTTCTCCAATTAATAACTTGAAGATGTCCAAGAAACTGAGGGAGCAGACAACCAAAGAAAAATAGCAATTTATTTACAGAAATGCTATGAACTGATTGTTACAAAAGCTTCCATATTACTTGACATACCTCTTTATTTGCAAAAGACATTACTTGACATACCTTTTTATTTACTTCTCATGCTTCTTCTTTAAACTCATACTACAAGTCTACAGCATTTATTTTGAAAGACATGTGCTTTAAAACTGGGATTGTAAATATCAAGCCATTCACGTGTATTTGTTACTGGCAGAAAAGAATTATCAGTCACCAAAACTTAGCTTTATTATTAAATGACCCCTTCATATGACACACTACTTTACAATGGGTCCTGACACTGAAGTCTAGGGAACCTGTTGCCTTTGAGAGCAAATATTTATCTGGAAAGTGAGTTGTCTCATGAGAACAAGCATTTTGCCAAGATTCTTGCAGCACATATGCTCCTATCCAGCAAATCCATAAATCTTTATAAAGTTCAAGATGCCTTAGTTTTTCCACAGCATTGCCCAAGTGAAATCCTGAAAAATCCTTTTTATAATTTCCACAAAGGAATTTTTTCATTGATATCTCTAATCTCAGTTTACATCTCTCCTTTTACCAGTAATGCCTTCGACTAAGCATCCTGTTAGCACTAAATATAACCCTTCCAGAACTGTTTTTGGCTAAGGTTTGGAACACATTTTAGCTGGGTTGATTTAGCACAAACTCCTTGATCTACTGTTGTACCAGCAGTCTCCTGAGTACACATACCTTGAGCTTAGCACATTGCTATGGCCTTATCAGATGAAAAGTCAGCTTTCCTCTTTCAGTATTTGGCACAATAGAGCATAAAGCAGTTATTCTATTTAACTGTTAAGCCTTACTTGTTAGTTCAGAACTGTGAACAGAGTGCCCCTGAGAGAGAAGCAGAGAACACTGGATTTCATCAGCATGCCTTGCCCAACTGCATGGGAGTTTGTATGCTTTCCATTTGCAAAATTACTATTGAAATGCATAAAATTGCATTTTTCTCATGCAATGTAACTCCAGACTTAAAAAAAAAAAAAGGCCTTTTTTAATAGTTTGCTGATAACCTATAGGTGAGGTGAGGTTTGCTAATATCCACACAGTGAACTATACATCAGGTTTTTCCAATTACGAATATGTGGTTTATCTGTGCTAGTGATAACCATTGACTAGCTATTTTCTGACAAAGAAAAAAACCTGTTTCTTATCTCATCACTGAACAGACACAAGCATGTCACAAATCTGTGTCCACTGCAGAGCAGGTTGTCTGTGAAGCAAAAAACATAGTTCTCTCAGTGTATTACTCTCCATTTGTAAACATGTGTTGAATCAGAGGTCACATTATAAAAAGTTAAGAGAAGAAACATGGAAAGAAAGATGATTATTCTATCTTGATACCTTCATAGTTCAGCAACTCAGCTTTTAAATCAAAGGAAACTACTTTATTATAACTCAGCAGTAACAGCAAATTTCCAGTTAGTCACAGTTTAAACTATGGTATTGAGAAGTACATTACTATTTCCCTGTCTTTGAAAGGCTTATGCAGTAAAATCCTAGAAATTTGATGCTAGCCTGGAGCATCTTTCCTATGAGAAAAGGATGAGAGATTGGGTCTTTTTAGTCTTGAAGACTTAGGGGGGATCTGATCAATAATTACAAATACTTAAAGGGGGGGGTTCAGGAGGATGGGGCTGGTCTTTTCTCAATGGTGCCCAGGGACAGGACAAGAGGAAATGGGCACAAACATGAGTATAAGAGGTTCCACCTAAACACAAGGAGGAACTTCTTTACTGTGAGAGTGGTAGAGCACTGGAACAGGCTACCCAGAGAAGTGGTGGAGTCTCCTTCTCTGGAGACATTCAAAACCCTCCTAGACAAATTTCTGTGCAACCTGCCCTAGGTAGACCTGCTCTGTTGGGGCAGGGTAGACTAGATGGTCCCTTCCAACCCTGTATGATTCTATGATTCTATGAAATAATAGAAGCACGCTTCACAGAAATCTCTTAACTAAACTTTGTCCTAGGGATCAAGCTAGAAAGATATCAGGACCTTCTTTTCAATTAAAGTCAAATTATACAAATTTGGAAAAAAAAAAAGATAAGAGATATTTCAAACAAACTTCACATAAAACAGATCTGTATTAAGAAATACAGACAGAGACCATAGATAGAACAAATAATCAGTAGAACTATTGAATAATCTGTAAGTAATGAAATAATTTCTACAAATGAACTGATGAAAAAAGGGTAGAGGAAGAAATGCACTATTTAAATGCTGGGGAACTGAAATTCAGAGGCTGCACAAGGTCATCATCCTGGAGCTGGAGTGTTAGTGATGTGATATAGCCTAGGAAGCTCCTTGAATGCTGTTCAACATATATTGTAATATTAATACACATATCAAGCTAAATTTCTAAATTGTCTGTTGCAGTACTAGCTAGACCTTAGACCTTAAAACAAAAGGCCAACACAGATACTCTTTCAGGCAAACAACTGAATGTATTTACATTCCCCAAATCTTGCTTGACTAAAAAGGATAGATATTTCTTGCTCAGGAGATCCCTCTCATGTGTAACTTATTCTCAGGTAAAAGAAAGTATCTTATTCAAATAGATGAAGAATCATTCTTTGACTTCATCATGCTTTGGATCAAGCTAAATGAAAACCAGGAATCCATGAATGCAAATCTCTTTTATCTTCCTGGTCTGGAAAGCCAATATCCTATATGCAGCATGGAACACTGGGGGAAAGTGCTGGTGACAAGATTTCCCTGTCAGATGAGGGCAAGGAAAAATAACTTTAAAATTGGCATTCCAGAAACGAAGGAGAAATCTTGTCTTCAGGGAAGTGGGCAGAGTTTTTTTCCATGACATTCAAGAAGGCAGCAGCATTATCTCCTCAACATATTTAAATTTATTGTCACAAATCTGTCATGGTCTGAATCTAACGCTGTTGCCTTTTTTGATGGCACTGGCAGAAATTTCAATTATCAGTGCCATGGCTGTGTAAATTTCGTCCGTGCTATAACTTGGTCTGTTTTAATCAGCAACAGAGGGAAGAAAAAGGATCCTTAAAGCACAGAAAATTGGCCCAACAAAGTACATTACTTTCTTTCTATGTTCTGTATTCTTTATTTCTGTACAACCACAGAGGAAAGCTTGGAAGAAAAATCCGTATGAGGTAGGGAGACCTCATATCCCAAGAAGGCCTTCCCCATTTTGATCTTTTGCACAGTCTGTCAGGACATTGCTCCCTGAAGGGACAGTTTCAGTGCCTGTGTCTCAGCACACTTTGAAGCAACCCTGCGACTGCTTTCTGTGCAAGTTCTGCCTGAGAACAGAACTCTTGATATTGCTGATCTCTCTGGTGAGCTCAAACTAGCAAACAAAATTGCCTTTCAGGGTCTTATAGTTTCTTCCTTGTTAAGCTTGAGAATTTGGTTTGTTCCAGATATATATACCCTATGGCAGAAACCCAAGCAAATCAGATTTCAGCAGGAGAAAGCACACTGCACAACTGTGACAATTTACAATTGAGTGGGTTAGGATTTGCTGATAGCGTATGGCTTAATTAAATAAAACCTATTTTAAAAGGTTACTCTGTGTGCAGCTGTTAATATGTAAGCACTCAGTACCAAATATAGAGAAAAGCTTCAAGACAATTTATTCATGTGAACATTAAAAACAAGCATCAAAAGAGAAAACTGGAATTAATCTTTGATTTTTAAAATTTTATTCAAGTTTTATTAGTTGGAGGCAGCTCCTTAGGTAGCAGATTTAAAATCCATAGGCAGGAAAGTCCACTGTGAGGTCTACAAACTCTTAGACCCATATTCAACAGCAGAAGGAAACAGAATAGGAGAGAAAATATTTCTACACAAGAAAAATCTGAGTCTGCCAAAGATGACTACAGTTGCTGCTATATTACTGCCAGCAGTGCATATGTTTCTTATGGGCAACTGAATGCTTTCCATTCAGAGTGCAAGAATCCTGTTCTCTTGACCTATATTAACTGGAAATGCTCTAAAATTTTCTGAAACAGAGCCATTCAGAAACCTCTCAGATATAATTATTCCCTGCTCCATAAAATGTTTAAAGTTTTTTTTATACATGTATATATGAGCTATGACTCATATCCCAATGAAGAGACAGATGCCTTCACATAAAATTCAGAGAAAACGACCAAAAAACAGTAATTCCATATATGTGCAGGCTGCAACCTAAGTGTGCTTTTTGGCAACTCCAGACAATCCAGATGAGGTATGGTGTGGGAAGATGCTAGGTCTCCCTGCTGGCCTACGTGCCCAGATTTTCTCTTTAGAAACAGAGTGTACATATGTGTGCGTGTGAATGGAAAACTGCACAGACAGATTTTGTCCTACAGGGAGTCAACATACGCAGGGCAAGTGTCCCAGTCTGGAAACTGGGAAGGTTTCCCAGATCCCAAAGTACAGACATAGCCACAGAGAGCCAGGGTCTGGCTCCCCAGTTCTTCACTTTTCATGCTCCAGTTGTCCAAAAAGGTCTGAAAACAGACCGAAAGGCTTCACATCATTTGCTTTTTTCATAAAAGCTCCCTTCAAGGAAGAAAGGAGAATTAGTGAATACTGATGCAAAACGCTTCAGACCCCAGCTCTCAGATTCTTTTGGATCAGTTTGATCAGGAACAAAAAAGGATCCAAAAAAGCTGCCCAATTAAGGCAGAAGAGCAAATCTCCAACAGTAAAACACAGCACATGAGAACATGTGTTTCTGAGGAAATGTTGTAGAACAGCTCTTGAACAACATTCTGTAAGTGGAAAAAACATTATCTCCCAGGAATTCTTTCTGTAGGCTTAGGAGAGACCATTCAAAACCAAAAATGCATCCGAACAGGTGAGCAAGACTGCAGAAAATCAACATTTTTTCTGGAAATCTGTAGCCACCACATACAATGTTTCCTCCTGTCCAATGGCTTTGTGAACTACGTAGTCTATGAAAAGGTTCCTATTCTTTTAAATCACCATTTCTGAGTTTCATAGGTTTTCCAAGCACTTTCCACAACAAAGATTAAATCACAGCAAAACTCAAGTACAGCAATTTTATATCAAATACCTAAGAGAGTAGAAGTAATACACAAAAATAAAGACTATCGCATTTCACTGAAACTCTAGAGAGAGCTTTTTTTTAGAGGTTTTTCACACAAAACACTGACAAAGCTGTACTTTGCTTTCTGTCCAGATCAGACAGCAAAACAACAAAGTCTATACTAATACAGCTAATCATTTTCCCATTTTTGTGCAAGCATATGATTCAAATATTTCAAAAAATAATTATGTCAGTGGTAGCTGCATTTGCAATTATATTAATCAAACCCCTCCACTAAGATTGACCTTTTCTCTCCATACTTCTGACAATCAAAAGATGCTTAATGTTGCTGGTAGAAGAGCTTATGTGCTGTTGATCTCCTTCAGGCTACTAGTAACTTCATCTACTTCAATGCCAGTTGCCAAGGGAACCAACAAATTGAGTCAGCGATAAACAGGGTAATCAATTTTAGTTATTTTCCTCTGCCTTTCTGCACTAAGCCAAAATGTCCTTTTATCTCAGTAAGCTGATCAAGCACAGGTTTTGTCTCTTGTTCAATTAATACAGCTCATACAGAAAACAATATTTCTGCTGCAACACAACAGTAGAGCTTGACAGCTGAGTGAACTGAAAACTAGAGGTATCCACAAATGCCAAATCAAAACCTGCAAAGATGGCCCAGCTCTTAGTAACTGACAGTTAAGAAATGCTCCATTCTTGAAAGGCTGATAGGCAGTGCAGACATATATGGAGGGATTAATTTGATCTTCATTTGTCACCCACAGGTAGCCATCCCTTTGAGTAACATCAAAGAGCCAAACCACAAGTCAATAAATTGTGGGTTCAATCTTAAGATACACCTGAAAAGAAACTTAGGCAAGTCTGAGAAAGTAGAATGGCAATGAGATGTGAGTCTAGAAAACCATTTTGGAGTAAGTTTTTAGTGGAAGACCTTTTGCTATAAAAATATTTCTGTAGCCAAAAATGTGGCACCATTTGGAGTCCCTAAAAAAAAACCGAAGAGAGATTATGACAGTCATGGTGGAACACAGATCAAACCCCAGATATTGCTCAGTTCATGAGCAGAATATGGATCAAATACATTCTTAAAATCAGGCACCAAGAATATATACTGTCTTCAAATGATATATCCCAGGCTAAAGCCTGCTGAAGTCAACAACAGATTTTACCATGAGAGTTTTGCATTAGGTGTTGTCATTCAAATATATGATAGAATACACTGACACTAAATGTAGATAATGTATTTGAGAGTAAAAGTGGAAAAAAGTGACAATATAGAACTTACAGAAGGGCTACATATATAAAAATATAATATTTAATATAAAATTCAGCCCCAAATTACTGATAACTAATTTTTAAAGAATAAAAATATGTCTTAATTTAAATTTGATAAGAAAACAGGTGAAAAAATAAAAAAAAAAGTATTCCTGACTAACGCTGAAAAGTGAAAATCCTAGTATTACAGAGGAATTCCTATTTGTGTTTTTTATTTAATGACACTGAGTTTCTACCACCTCTATACCCCAACTATAGTTTCATAAACTTAGAAATTACAGGAAATTTATCTGTCCAGCTGTTATAAAATCACAGTAGAATAGTTTTTAAGCAGCAACTATGATGGAATTTGAAGTCAAAGTAATCTCTACTAACTTCAAAGAGCAATTTATATTATTTCTATTTATAGGGAAGAGATTCATTACTCTATGTTGAAAGGTGAAACGCAATACTCTTTAGCAGAAGAATACTTTTCTGGGAAGGCTTATTTAGCAGTTTTGTAGTCAAATTTTTGTGAGATCCTGGTATTTTCAAGTAAGGATGCTACAAACAGGATGTCAATTTATTTCCTCAGTGGTGCACTGGGGTAATGCTTGATAATAATTTGTTACAGATGAACTATATTTATATTGAAATGCTCTCTGGGCCAGAAAATCTGCTCATACATCTCCTGTCAAAGACTGTTAACTGTGCCATGCTGGGAAGAGAGAACCTCGTCTTACCTTTGCTATCTTGATGAGCGCTGAGATGACCTAGAAGCAAATAAAGGAAAGGCAAAATTAGAAACTAGCAATGGCAAGGTTATATCTTCCTTATGTAATGAGGAAAAAGACACCAGCATCTAGAACAGCTGGTTCCCCCAATTCCTCAGTGAGGAGCTCTGCTTCTCTTTGTGCCTCTCCTATTGATAGTACAAGCAAATTTTTGAATTTGGATGCAGAAAGCATTTCTTCAACTCTGTTATTTTTGCAAGCTTTCCTGTTTCTTGTGAGGTAAACTTGCATTTGCTTGTCAGGCAGCCAAGAAAATTTCTTTTTCTCCTTCTACTTAATATTTGTTAAGTAACTGCACCATTAGAAACCCAATTGTTTTGGAATACTCTTTTTCAATTATTTTCAAACAGGAAGCTATATTCAATATTTTGCCTAATATGTATGAGTTTTATTGCTTTGCTAAAATGCAGGTATACATTTAAATTTGTTCTTCGGCAAACCACTTTCAAAATCAAGCTGACCTGAAATAATTTCTTTTAAAAATATAAACAATATATTCATATCTACAAAAACGTATATGTGAATGCAAATATCATGGACCCATAAATATTCTAACCTTTGCAGTACACATTTCACTGAATTTCACTGAATTTTTAGAGTTGGAAGGGACCATAGAGATCATCTAGTCCAACTCCCCTGCTGAAGCAGGATTGCCCATTGCTAGAGCATGTTACTCAGGACTGCATCCAGGTGGGTCTTGAAAATCTCCAAAGAAGGGGACTCCACAACCTCCCTGGGCAGCCTGTTCCAGGGCTCTGTCACCCTCACTGTGAAGCAGTTTTTTCTCATGATCCCATCACCTGAATTTCCTTGAATTTTTCCATACCCCTCTCCTGCTGACGCTGTCAGTCTGGAAGAAATCTTCAGTAACTGCTGCCAGTGAGAGAGGTTGGTGCTGTTGTTTCATTCATACCAGCTAGACTTAAAGGTAGCACTGAATATCGATATGCCTTCCCTTGCTTCTACATCTCCCCAGAATGTTTAGTTTCTGAATCAGACTTTATTAAAGATTGCTTGGATTCCTTTTGATAGATACAATTAGTATTTAGAAACTGAATTGACTAATTTATGAAAGAATATGAATCCTTACAAATCTACTTCTTTACTCTCTTTCTGCTAAGATTTTTGAGCAATTTTTGTTTTATCTCTATTTTTTAAGAGAGGTGGAAATAATGTGTGAAGTTAGAGTCTGTTTCCAGGCTATTATTAATCCATCATAACATTTATAAACCATGCTTACCATTTAATACTGCTCTTAGCTGCTTTGTTAACATTTTTAAAATGCTAACATAACTAATAATATAAAGCAAAGCTATTAAAAAGCCACAGGTATTTAAATATAAACCATAGCTTTAGTACTCCATTCTGTGTTGATGACAGAAAATGAAGGTAATTTACATATGAAATTTCTCTCACTGCAGCATTAAAAAAAGGAATTAAAAAAAAATTTCCAGCACACGCTTTAGCTACACAGTCAACACTCATTTTCTGGCACTGTGGTACTTTTTAGTCATGTATTTAGTAGGTCTCAGGAATCATGGTTTCTTTGAAATCCTTTTGATTTAGCAACTCAGGTTGGACAGATGAAGGAGAGAAATGGTTTAAAGAATAGAAAATTAAATTTAGAAGTTGTGGTAATTGGTGGGCTTGGATAATAGGTTCAATAAAAGACAACCTTTTAGTACTCGGCAAGTTTCGTTAAACTTTAACAGTAAGAAAAATATGGAAAATAAATTTAAATAGATGACAGATTGCCATCATGTCAATTGAAATGCTTTAGCCTCTTCCCTCCTAGATTTATTTTATACTGATTCTCTGGTAGCGATGACATCGCATTGCTACATTTCTTCCCAGTATGGCAAATTGTGTGAAAAGGTAGCACTGGAGAATAGTCAACTTCTGAATACTGAAGAAATTTTTTTCTAGGATGTGACATCTGAGGAGGTTTAGTTACTGGAAGCCCTGGCACTGCTGTTTGGGGTGGCAACATTCACAGAATCACAGAATCACCTAGGTTGGAAGGGACCTTTTAAGATCATCTAGTCCAACCAATGAAAAAAACCATGAACACCCCCCCACCCCCCCCCCCCCCCCCCCCCCCCCCCCCCCCCCCCCCCACCCCCCCCACACACCCCCCCCCNNCCAACCAATGAAAAAAAACCATGAACCCCCCCCCCCCCCCCCCATACCCTACACCACATCCAAACCACCACCAATCTACTACTAATCCATATTCCCAAACACTACATCAACTGTCTCTTGAATACCTCCAGGGATGGTGACTCAGCCACCTCCCTGGGC
>BJBW01012627.1:0-53925 GCA_004320125.1 Scolopax mira | reverse complement strand
GACCCAAAACTGACCAACAGGGTATTCCATCCCATCTGTATTATGCTCGGTGTAAGGGAGGGATCAAAGCAGTCACTCTCCCTCTGCCTTTGATCCTGATCCATGCTTTCCTGACTCCAGAGCTGGAATCCAGTTCCTATCTGTCACTGGACTGAGTCCACTCTGGGACTTCCCCCGTGCCTGCCAGTGATGTGACTGTTGTCCTTGAAGCTCAATACAGTTTTGTATGTATTGTATAATTTTCTTTTTTCCCTTTCTATTATTTTATTAATATTTTCATTAAAGTAGTTTAGTTCCTTGTAAACTCAGGAATTCCCCCCCCTCCTTGGAGTTTTTGAGAGGTGTGGGAGAGCACCTGTTGTTCATCTCATTGGCTAGTCTGGCCCAAACCATGACATAGTTATGCAATATTTATCTATTTCTAGCATTCTTCTTTGTAGAGCTCAAGACTGATTACTTCTATTCAATATTCAACATTTCTAATGTTAAAGAAAATTCAAGAAACCCTCTTTCCTTGGTTTAAGAATACTCAGTGTCTCCATATATCTGAGCTGAATATTTCACTTCCTGCATTGCAGTGAGATCTTTCCAGTTTTTGACAGTGTGGAGAAGTTGAAACCATTGGTGAGAAGGAGTCTTCATAGCCAGAGCACTAATTCCAAATTATAACAAGAATTATAAAATGATTTTAAGGAGTGTTCTGCACTATATACTAACGTATCAGCAAACTTTCCATAGATACCCATAGAATTATATGATACTCTGTTATATATCTGTCCTTCTCACTTGCTCAGCTTTCCATGTGTACAGGACAGCTGTAGAGGGGCACTCATTGTTTCAAGGTTGCTCATGAAATCCTTTTGTTCAGGTTCTAGACCATTTATTTTATGGAATAATGGCATATGGGTACATCAAGTTGCATTATCAGCAGCACCTCTTATAACAAGGTCTTTATTCAGATAGCTCTGTTTCAAGTTTAAATTCTGCATTGAATCACAAAATGTTATGTCCCATATACTGTTTTAAGCTCAATAAATGAGGAATTTATGGCTCCCTAAATGTTAGTTAAAGTCCAGAGACAAATTCTCTGTTCTACTCTGAAAACTATAATACCCTGACAGCGTGGATGGTAAAGATTAGAGGAATGGTGATGATAGCACTCAAATGTTTAACTTTTTTATTCAAAATCTGGATAGCCTTGTAGGAGTTTGCCATATGCCACTGCCTTCTCTTCTTTCTAATGTTCATTAAAATAATTTGCAACGTATGAAAGGTTAACTTGAGGACATAAAGACATACTGATCCTTTTCACAAACTTCAGTCTTTCATGATATATTGAAGGTTTAAGCATGTAATCCTGACTTGGGCAAAATTCACATTTATGGCAAAAGGAGCTTTGCATCTGCCTTAGCAAGAAGATGGGCTACTCTGCTGCCCAGAGGGACATATAAAGAACAGCCTTATGTTGGATGTCTTTGCCTTATCATTTGTTATTTCCAGATTCATGGACAGAATCCTAAATCCATCGTTAGACACCGGTGAAGTAGCACTCAAAATGCTGAATATTTAGTTCTCTGATACATGCAGCGAGAGTTGTGAGGCATTATGTATTTATTTTAAAGTTGATTTAAATACTTAAATACACAGTCTTCTTACTCAGGGGTAGAATTCCTGGGAGAAAGGATGTGTTGAGGTGTCTTCTCTTTATCTCCATCCCTCTTATCTGCAAGTTGAGGCTCCATCCATCTAGACAGTGGTTTCCTAATTTTGGGTGTCTTAAGCTTATAGTTTCATCACTTCTAATAATTTTCTTTAAAGGACCACCAAAAACTCCTCATGGTTGATGACACTGATAATGGTGTCAGTCTTCTGAAGATGATCCTGATCCTGAAGAGTGGCCTGAAGTGGCCAAGCTGCTCAGGTTGACAACATGATCTGATTCAACTGGGTTGTCAGAGTTTCTACCTATCCTCTCTTGCTCTGTTTGTGGCTGAGCATTGCCTCCCTCTCCTGCTTAGTGTTCTCACTTTTCTGTCTGTAAGGAAAAAAAGAATGGTTTTAGACCATTTTAGTGGATGTAACCAATACAGAACCATGCAAATATGATGGCACAGAGGAGGAGGCAAGAATTTGTGTCCAGGAGCAAGATCAATTTGGGGCGAAAGGACTCAATGTGGTTGCCTGAAGGGGTCTTGGAACCACAGTGCTCTCACCTCAGGGCAGAACTGGGAATGGAGAGGGGAAGCCACTTTTCAAATCGTCAGTTTATTATGAGACATGAACTGATCCTCTTAAAACCAAAATAAACCAACCCACCTGTTATTTGTTTTGAATAATCCTTTTTGTCTGTTTTTATTTATTGAAAAGAAGGGGAGAGAGCTGTGATTTATTTAAGGGTAGGAGGTAAAATTACAGTGGTTGGTAATGCACATGGTGTTAAAGTAAACCAACTAACCAAACATGCCAGAATAATCAAAAACCTCTTGAGAACACTTAGTCTTTTAAAATTAAACTGAAAAGGAAAAAAAAAAATAATCTCGGAATTTATGAGCTGCAACTGATAGGGATGGGTGCATCAGCTTTGAAAGCAGTAGTATGGCAGAACTCCTGCCATTCAAGCACTGCTGATGCTTTACAGCACAACCTGAAAAGGCCAAAGGCTTGGACAGTTTAGAGCTTGAGGGAGAGTAAATAGCATTGTTTTTTCTTTACTTATAAGATTCCAAACCCCTACTATCACTTTTCCTCTTAAACCATTATCTCCTTGAAGGCATTTTTGCCTCTGCTGTTTTGTATAATCCATGTCTCTGGATGCAGCTGGACTGAAAAAATTATACTAAAATAGTTAGCTTCCTTTCAAACAGGGTTAATTCAGTTGAAAATCTATTCTGCCAGTTTATAAATCTCTGTTTTTTCCTTGTTTTCCTTCAAATTTCCTTGGTAAACTATCCTTGTAAGTTTCAGAATTTGATTACTTTGAGATATCTTGCTCTTCCAAGAACAAAGAAGAGGGATAAGGAAATAAAAAATAATCAGAAAACAAAACCAACTGCAAATAAAGCTCTTAGGCACAATAGACAAAAAGCCTCTCTTGTTAAGTTGATGATGCTGGGCAATTTTGCAATAAGGTGCTGATATCGACACAGGGCTTTAATGCAATTGTCCCCAATCTCACTGTTGAACCAAGTAATGTTTTCTGTATCACAGATGCACTTCTCATCACTTGAGTTGTAAGCTATGGAGCTGCATGATTCTGGAGATTCTCAAAATACCATGTCCTCGTTGTGCTAATGGAAAGTATATTAATAGTAAGGGGTTTTATAAATGCAAAACTGAAATGACTCCAATAATGTTTTTGAAAGTGTTAAAGCAAAATGAATGAGGAGAGCCACTGTATGTAGACAGCACACTTATTTTCAAAATAAGTATGTAATTTCCACACCACTCCTGCATTTTTGGAACTGATTCACAACTGCTCCCCATGCTGCAATGTTTAAGCAGTGTCTCTCAGGCTGTTCTAATTGTATTTTCATACACTAACTCTAAGGTAAGGTGCTGCCTTTTGTTTGAATTTACACCATGCCTCAATATTTTATGTTGAATTGTTAGCACAGAGGCTGGATAGACACCTGGGAAAATAGTTTTATGATTAAAAAAACAGTTGCAGCTGGTCCTTGGCAAGCTCCTCTGTCATTTTTATTGGCAGAACTTGAAGCTACGTGGGTCTTTGTCCTGTGCCTTGGAAGTTGTGTGGAGCTCTGGCTGCCACTAGCTCTCAGTTCAGCCTCAGTTCAGCCTCAGTTCAGCCTCAGGTTTTATTTTAAGAACTTGCCTGGCAGACTTCTCTCTGATAATAAACTCAGTCCAGTGTGATCCTTGAGAAAAACACTGTCTTGATCACAGCAGCATTTTTCTCTAAATATGCATCCTGGCTTTTAGTATCATAACATCTCAAATGGAAAGCAAATAGTAACTTGTCTTAAGCAAGTGTCCTGATGCCAAAAGCAACCATCAAAAAAAAATAGACAAGAAATTAAAAACCAAAATGTGATTTTACATAGTTTGTGACTAAATTAAATCTGAATTACTTATATTTCAAAATTGGGACTGCTTCTTGAACATCTCAGCTGGAAGCCTGGAACTATTGTGATTAAAAACATTGCTTGTGAGACTTGGTCAGAGCACTTCAATAATGCATTACTGTATCAGATGTGCAGACGTACTGATGAGCAGAATAAGAATGACAGGGGTTTTGTATTTACATTTACATCTGTTCTCATGGAAGAAACTCATCAAGTATAGTTTTTCCAAGTGAGATATTTAAAGTCAAAATAATGTATTGTTTTCTTTGATACTTATTTTGGCAAGTAGTCATTCATCCAGTTTCATGTCATTTTCACTCTCTGATTTATATAGACAATATTAACAAGGCCACATAATGCCATCTGGGGTAATGTTACAGGAAGAAAATGGGGGAAGACTTCATTTTGTTAAAAAACCATTAAGCTTGTTCCTAACAGTGTTATAACTGCAGGACAAAATTGTGCTTCTTATCTCATTTGGTCTCATTCATAGTCTCTCTTCCTGTGGCTTTCCCTCAGTGACAAGCATAACATCTCTTACTGGAATCATAGTGACCAACCAACCACTCATGTTTGCTCTTTGTGCCAAAGAGAAATCTCACCTGTGTTGGCATTATGTAAACCTTTGTCTTGAATGGAAGACTAACAAGATGACTGAAGCTATTCAGAATTAGCATCTCCAAAGTAAAATGCTTGTTTAACCCTATTCCTAAAGATCAAAGCAGAGTTAAGACTAAAAATACGAAAAGGCATATATTCATGCATAAGTTCTAATTATGACCTCAATCTTTCTCTGTAACTATTTGTTTGTTCCCTCTTCTCTAGCTAATTCCCATCTAGCTGTGGTTTATCCAGATTCCTGTGTGATTTCCTAATCTATATGTCTCCTTACTTGCCTGATAGTCTCCTTACTTGCTGACTCTGAGCACTTGTCTGTCTGCCTGTTTTTAGACTAGAGGGTCTTCAATATTTTCAGTAGGATTCCTGTTCCAGGGGTTAGCCTTGAAAGGAAAAAATCATTATCTGCCCGATTGGAGATTGATAAAGGATATTTTCCAGTAAGAATCCCCTTTATTTTTAATTTGGAGTCTCTGTCTATGATTTTTACTCCTTGATTTTTTTTTCACCTTTTGTCACGGGAAAACATTTGGGTCTATATGCTGTGTTTGTAAAGAAGCTGAGAATTGTGGAGTGCAGCTTAAAGTCAAACATGATAGTCACAGACCCCCAGGGTAAAGGATAAGACTATTGGAAGCCAGAGAAAAATAGTTGAAAGACAATTGATAGAAAGGTTCAGAATTACATGAAGACTAAAATTCGATTTTTTTTTTTTTTTGAGGATAAATGAGAATTATGGTAATGAAAAAAAATAAAAATCTGTCCAATCTTAATGAGCTGTTGTAGCCAAATGAGAGGAATCTGTGATTATTTTACAAAATATCATTATATTTTAAGATTTCTTGAATTAAGTTATTTGAATTTTTCTTCCAGAATAGTTTGTTTTGTAATAGACTTTCATTTCTACTAAGAGGGAAAACAGCTTTAGAAACTCAAACGAGGAATAGGATAAACATGTTGGATTAAATTAAACATTCATTTGATACTGAATTATTTAGCAGAAGTAACAAGAAAATTTTCTATATTTGGTTTGGCAGTCATACTGAAATATCCATTGTTTTCACAGCTCTGTCTGGAACCTTGTCCTGCTGGCCATTGCAGCATTATGCTGGCAAGTAGAAATGGTTTGATGAGGACATGGAGAGCAGAAGGAAGGTCATTGGTAGAATTCAGTTAGACTTTGGTACGCTTAGATAGATGTAAGCTTAGGAAGTAAGATGTAAGGTAAAAATTGGTGTACACAACTGCGGCTAGATTGGATCCTGTTAGCTAGATAAAAAAGGTCTGAAACTGTTGAAGATTTGAATTTATAATTCTGTTTGGACTTCCAAATGCTAGCTCCTATTTCTCTGGAAGACTTTTTAGGCCTTTACTTTCTGAGCTTGGATTTGCTAATACCACAATTTGATGATGTTTTGATTTTCAAAATGTACCCAAATTTCGATTTTCAAAAAGGACCCAATTCCTTTCTTTTTTCATTTGGTAGGGGCTTTGAAAGGTGAGACATCATTTTCATTATTTCTTTGTGAGAAATTCAAAGCTCTGACTTTGGCATCTATGTCACACAGATAAAGTCCCTGCTGCAGGCAGAATGGCACTTCTGCCTGGGAAGTCCATAGCTATTTCCATGAGACAGTGAACGTATTTTTAATATGGAACGAGGACAAGGCACAGCACAGCCTTAAACAGAAACAACACAGTGGTGTGATTCTTGAACTGCTGCCATGTAAGTGGAAGCAGGTGGCTAGCCCTTCAATGCAATCAGTGCAGTGCCAAGGTACTCGAGCACTAGAAAGGCAAACCCTCTGTTACTGATTTGAAATAGCTTTTTCTAGATTTTTCAATTTATTTTTTTTTAATTAATGTATTTGGACTTTTACTACAGATCAGCAAAAAATTTGTGTAGCAAGTAAAAATGCTTGCTATACAAGCATGCATGAAAGTGCATGGATGAGCAAGGAGCTGCTAACTGAATTCAGAAAACCTAAAAATGAATTCTTAAAAAGTGAAGCAAGGAGCAGGTGACCCAGAAGGAGTGTAGAGTAGCTGTCTGATCTTGCAGGGATAGGCTTAGGAAAGTCAAGATTGACCTTGAGTTGAATCTGGGAATGGATGTGAAGAGTAAGAAAGGGTTCTGCAAGTACCTCAGCAGCAACAGGGAGACTGAGGCCAATGTGCACCTGCTGCTGAATGGCTGAGGGGAAAAGGCCAAGGTACTCACTGCTGCCCTTACCTCAGGTTTTGCCAGTAAGACAAGCCTTCAGGAATCCCTGGCCCCCGAAACCCATGGGAAAGACTTATCTCTTCTTTCATTGCTGTCTTTTCTTACTGGTCTTGTGGGGCAGCATCCAAGATACCTCAAATTCAGTCTTTTTCCCTCCCCCTGCTGCAGTCATCAGCCTGCTGCAACTAGATCTAAATGTCAGCAGTGGATGAATATTACATTTCCCTGACTTCTCTTAGCAGGAGTGGCAAGCTGAAAAAGGCCAGTGCAGATAACAAGAATGTGTTTATTGCATGGGTGCAGGCATGGACACAGAGCGTAGCCAGGCAACAAGAAAACAGGACTTTCATTTGTCTGACAGTATGCAGAGCAATCTCTAGATGTTCTTCCCTCTGGTTTGAGTCAGGGAAAGCAATTTGAAAAAGGAAATGTGCAGAATATGCAAAATTTTGCACAAGGGAAATTTCTGTAGCAAGAACAAATCATATATGGGGAGTACTTAGGTGGAAAGACAAATTCAGATAACATGATTACGAGCTCTGATTCATAGCCTGCCCAGAACAGAACCAACTGTAAGTCACTGAAAAAGTGCTTCCAGTGTAAAATAAACAACATATGATGGAAGAGGAGGCATCATATGCTGCTTGAACTAACTTAGATGTTCTAATAAAAACAATATATTTTGTCTGTAATCAATACTTAAGACAGGATTTAGATTTTTTTTATTTTATTCTCTTAATTTACAAAAAAAAACCTTGGTCCATATTTGATATTATAAGTATCATAAGTATTTCATATTATTTTCATTGCTCTGAAGAATACCTTTAGTGATGTTAATTATAAATTATGTTCAACTTTCTTTAATGTATCTGAAATTCTTTTTAAACAGCATCAAAATACATCATTTCAATGAAAGGTTACTATCCATTTGAAGTAAATTAAGCTAAGGCTTATAATGAGTGATGTAACTCTCATTTGTTGGATTTGTTGTTGATTTGGAGTTAGAATTAGAAGGTTATAGATATACCTAGTGTACTGTCTTGTCTTCAGCCCACAGCAGGTGCCTAGGAAAAGCCTAAACATGTAATGACATTTCCTCAGAAAAACTTTCCCAGCTATTTGAAATCCAGGAAGTTTCTGAGATGAAAGTAGTATTTTGGATGTTTTTTTATTCAGACAGCTTTTCAGCTGTCACAGGGGATTTGCAAAGTACGGTAACCACACAAACAGAACCACACCACTCACTGGCAGAAATTTTAATAATTAAATTATTATCTGTATTTGATATTTTTTTTTTTTAGCACAAAATTGAATCAGATAATGAGAGCAGGGCAGATTTAATCAAGAGGTCACTTGGTTGAGTGATATTTTCATGTCAGCTTCACCCTGTAACATTTAACTCACATTTATTTTTCCCATCTTTGATATCCCGTGGAAAAGAGTTCTGCACGTTCTCATGTGAATGAAGGGCTTCTGGGTTTTTTATCACTAAATATTCTTTACTATTCAAAGAACAGTGAATACACTTTTAATTCACTGTTAAAAATCATTGAGCAGTATTCCCTGTGCACCTTTCTCATGATTACATAAAAGTCTATTATCTCTCTTTTCAGATGTCTTTTTTTCTAGGCTGACGATTCAGTCTATTTAATCCTACCCTGTAGCGAAAACACAAAAAGCTGGAGGTCTTTTGTCTTCTCCCTATGCATCTTTCCTAGTTTTACTTTTAAATTTGAAATTGGAGGTTGGATCATAAATGCAAAAACTGTTCAAAATAAGGGGGTAAATGGATTTGTTCTATGTTTTCTAGTGTTCCACATTTCGCATAATTTATTCTTAATTCCTTTTTTGCTATTACAACTTAAAATCTCATTCTTGAATAGTAATATTCAGTTCAGAGCTTGTCTCTGAATAATGAAATTATGTAATTTCATTATTTAAGGTTCTTTTTCCTGGTATCCAGTACTGCAGTTATTAAAACTGCAAAGGAAATTCAATATAGGTAACTTGCCATTCAGATTTGTAAGAGTTTCCTGGGACTCCTGGGACAGTCAGTTTTCTGCAAACCTGAATAACTTGGTATCTTTAGCAAGTAATGTCACTTCACTGTTCTTTCTCTTTTCTGCAACAACTAAAGATATGTTCAGCATTTGAGTTCTGCCATAGATTTCTGTGGGTCTCAACTGCTTACCTTCTCCCCCCTGAAAGTGGAGTATATGCCTACCCTACTTGCTTTTTAACCTCTTTATCCATGAAAGGGCCCTTCCTCTTATATTGCATAGTTTCTTGAAGAGATTCTTAAATGTCTGGTCATAAAACTTGTCCATTGCCTGTTGGAAATCCAAACACAATGTATCATCTGGATATCCTTTATTTATTCTTTTTCCATGGCTATTTTTTTCTAGACAGTGTTATTATAGGTTATTCCATTCCAGATGGAGGACTTAGCCTTTGTTGAACTTTATGAGACTCCTGTCAGCTTCTTTGTTCAGTCTGTTGAGGTGTCTCTGAAAAACAACCCCACTCTCAAGCATATTGATCTCCGATTTTCTCTGATTTTTCTATAGTTTGTGGACCTGCTGGGAGTGCATTCTGTCCCATTGCCTTGGTTTTTAATGAAGATATTAAACAGTATTGTCCCAAATATCAGTCTTCAAATGACTGATAACTGGTTACCAGATGGATTTTGTGCTACTGAATGCAACCCTTCAGATTCAAAGTTTCACTTGTGTTAATCTAGTCAATATCTCAACAGCTGGACTGTAAGATTGCCATAGGAGACAGTGGCCCAGATACTGCTAAAGGTAAGGTGAAACAGTGTTCAGTGCTCTCATCAAAGAAGGAAATCAGTTTGGTAAGGTGTTTTTTGATAGGTAGTGTTCATTTGTCCCATGTCTGCAGCTAGGTATCCTTAAATGCTGCCTGAAAAGCTTTAACTCTCATCTGCCTCTGTTAGCTCCTTTTTATCAAGCTTCTTTGTACTGAAGTGCCCTGTTATAAAGCAGAACATGCTGTAGTGGATTTGTGTATTCAGTTACTGTTGCAGGGATACACTTATGGTTGCTATTACAATACTATTCCTGCAGTATTCAGGGCAAAGTCAAGAGCTGCTTCTTCACTCCTGGGTCTCGTGTTGAGTTGCTTCATTAAAACCCTGAGTTGTGTCTTAAACTTTACTCTTGCTGACAGGCTACAGTGTAATGCATACCCAAACTTTCTGAAGGCAGTTGAATCCTGCCATTGCTACTGCACTATCTGATCTCCTAGTGTCCCTCAGAATGTGTGTCTGGGGATGTTACTTGTTACACTGGAGAGGAATGTTCATCTACGTGCCTCAATTGCTTCTCTTCCTAGCTGGACACTGGAGAGAGGTTTTCCTTTTTCTCTTTCCCTTTCTATCCTTGTTTTGTGGTGTGAGCTATGGAACCCCCTAAACTTGTTGCAGCTTTCTTTGTACAACAACTACTGATCAAATCACTACTGTAAGTCACTTCTTTTTTTTTCACTTCCATACATTAGCACAGGGAGAGAGAACCCAACACTGGATCATTTTCCACTCCTTCTGCTCAGTCACCTGTTAACTACATCACTGTGACTTCTCTCTTGGGGTTGGTACTGTCCTGCAGCATCCCTGAAGGCCATCTCAACAGGTGCCTATATCTCTAATTTTTCAACCGATCACTTTCCCTATGCAGACATTTGCAGTGAACTTTTCCATCTTAATCCAGTTGAGGGTTCTTCACAACTACAGTATGTAATTTTCTCAGAAAAGACCAGAAGACACCCTGTCAGCTCACTGAGGCACATAATCATGTGTGATAGTGAGATACTTTGCCCTTTCAGAGGTATAGCTATTCCTTTCACAGGTATAGCTGTGCATGACTGCCAAAAATATTAGCTAGTGCCCTCTCTTCAGCCAGTTCTGCTTCCACTTACATTATTTAGGTTGAGGAGCAGGCATGAAGCATGTAATGTGGGAAGTAGAATTAAACTTATATTCACATTCACTTATTGTGCTAAGAAAGGAAAGAAATTCCCTCTCTAGTCTCTATGCAGCACAATACGTCTGCCTTGAGAGCAGAAAGTAGCTAACCCATTTAAATTTTTGGCTTATTCAGTCACTTTAATTTATACAAGTGTATGTTTCCGTTTGAAATTGAATCTGAACAGATTAACATTTGTGGAGAACCCACATCCTAAAATAGGAGAAACTTTGATAAGAGATGCTATTGTGGTGGAGGCAGTGGGAGGGATTTGAAAGCATGCATTTTAAGTATGTTCAGACTGTTACCAAGTCTGAATTGTTATCTGTGCTCTGCCTGGCATCACATCTGCATTAACCCCCTAGGATTCTTGAGATACCAATTGCTCTTCATTAAAACAAGAACAACAGCCAAAAGATTGAGATTCTTTCTTGATTTATCACATCTGGAAAGCTAACATTCTTTTGACAGTAAGACATGACAAGCTACATCTATACTAGAAAAATAACATATGCTAGAAAAAAACTTTCAGCTACACAACATCAAACATGATTTTGTATGTAATTTAGATTGAGATTAAAAACATCTATTACACATGCTCTATCCATTTATTGAGACAAATTTGTATTAACTGATGCTATGAGTACTACTATGTAGTGGAAGTTGCTCATGTGAACATTAGGAGCTTTTTGGTGGGTCCTGCACTGGTTAGTTAAAATGTCCTAATTTGGTGAGTACAATTAGTGAGTTAACTCCGCTATGGAGGTGTTCACAGATATGTTTGGAAGGAAGGAATTCAGTTGTTGAGTAAAAAGATAATTCCTAACTGCCATTAATCCAATGCTGCAGTTTGTTGGCAGTGGATTTGGGACAGTAGAGTAAGAGAAGATGATGAAAACTGCAAAAGACTAAAGCCTTAGGTCTTTCTTTTACAATTATTTCTTAATGGTATGGCAGCTTTTATTTTACATTACTTTTAGTTTAGGTGCTTTCAAATTCTGTTAATACAGCTGTGCTTCATGTGTTCTGCTCTAGTAATTACTTCCAGCTGTAGGGGTCAATGCTCTAAAATAAAGAATATACCCATCTTGTTTTGGATATTGTATAGGTTTTCCTTTTTTCTTGTATAGGTTAGTTATTTGCTTTAATATTGCTATTATTGGTGTTAATGGTATTGTTATTAGTATTAGCAGTATTGGTTTATCTTTAGGGAATGCATAATATTCTTGCCAAGGGCATTTTTTTTGCATGTGGAAGAATTAGTTTTGAACAATTGTGTTTTCTTGCCTGAGGACATCAACCATCACTATAAAGTTATTGAGATGTTATTGAAACATTGCAGAAAAACGAGCAAAAAAATGAAAAATGCAGCTTGTGCATACAATCCTCAATTCTGTTTTGAAGTTTTGCTACCCTAATAGCATTGTAAAATCAGAAGTTTTTTCTGGTCAAGCACAGAATAGAACTCAAAAAGCTGCCTACTCTGTTATCTTATTTTCAACCCAATCACTTCGTGACTGTGTCTATGGAAGAAGAAAGAGGCAGAAGAGAGTTTTAAAATGGAACAATTGAAAAAGTTTATTTTCCTCTACTCTCGTTCTTACAAATATCTTCTTTTGCTCACATTTTCCTCTCTAGCAGAGGAAAATTTCAACCTAAATGGTAGAGTTTTTGACATTTCAAAAAGATGTGAAGTACGAAGAAGTTAGAAGCAGATATACTAAAGGTCTGATCAACCCTATTGATTAGTCATAAAAATACAATGTGTGTTAATGGATCTTCATAATTTTCAGTATAATCGAATTTATCATGTAAGAATAGAAACATACATATATTTTTGGAAGAGTGGTTAAAACCCAAAGAATATGTTAAGTTATACACCAGAATCAAGAACTAAAGTGGCTATGAGAAAAACTTTTTTTTCCTCCCTGAACTGATTTCTGGCAAATGAAGAGCATCATCAATGAAGATATTCACATTGGATTTTTTGTGATTTGAAGAGGATAGCATGCAAATTATTACCAAACAAATTGCAGAATCAAAGTTGCAAACCACACATAATAATGCCATTAAAATATGTATATACATTTTTTATATCATTACATTTATATAGTGTATCTCTGTAACATATGCACCCGTGTAGTAATTCCATAATTCCAATACAGTGGCCTCACACTGAAAGTTTTGCAGTTTTTTTAATGCTTCTGTTTCTCAGTGCAGTGGCTTATCCTTGTCTGCATTGAAATTTATCCTCCACATCTTGCTATAGAATAGTTTTTGTGGGATTAACTGGAACTGCTTACGTGCAGAACTATAACTTTCAAAATAATTTTGGCTTAAGAAAGGGGTCTCTAGCTATGAATGTTTTATTCTGAGGCAGGAAAAGTGCAAGGAGGCAGGGACAGCAGAAAGGAGCTGTTATGGGCTGACTGCAGCTCCTTATTCCTGGGCTGCTGGGCAGGAGGAGGTAGAGGAGTCCAGAGTGAAGACGATCCTGTGAAAAGGTGGTGGTGGGCAAGTGTTCTATAGATTTGTCTTTGTTTCTCACCGTCCTACTCTATGGTTATTTAGCAACAAAATGAACTGAAGAGAAAGCAGCTGGGTGGGTTGTTGGCCTACATCTAGCATGTCTTTAAATGCAGACACATTTTTCTTTCTGTCCCATCTTTCCTCTGCTTTCTTCATTAACTCACAGATTGGAATTAATATTAAATGTATCTAAATTCAAAGCACCATGATTAACACCATATACCGATGAACCTGGATGAACATTGCCAGAAACTATCTAGTGCTATTTCTAAGAACCTGACTAAGGAAGAAAGCATTGTTTTAATCCATTAAAAAAAGTTATGTGGGCATTGCCCTTGAAAAGTTCTGGCAGTGAGACAGGACCTGTCTTATGTTACTGATGTGAAGTTCCTATTCTGCTTGGGGAATTGGTTATGTAGATTCTCAGTCACAGTTAATACGCAAGCCAAAAAGATGTCTCTACCTTGGTTTTAACAATGAGGATGGCTCCGTTTCCTTTGCCACACAGAGCAAGCAGGATTCACTGGTGTGCCTGCTCTTTTTTTGTAGGACATTTTGCGTATTGTAAAGCTGAAGTGTGGGAGTTCATCTCTTTCCTTTAACATAAACTCAGATCCTAGTCCTGCAGGTAACTAGGTGAATCCTTATTCTCTCCTTGAAGATCTCAGGCAGTATAAAAGCCTGTGTTGCTGGGAAACAGTTGAAAATTCAGGGCTGAAATGTACTTCAAGAGAAGTTATTACAGGAAAGTCTCATTTGGTTCTTTCTGAGTTTAGGCCTTAGATATCTTCCCTGAGGAGGCAAAAGCTTTGCTTGCATTGCAAATTTATTTTCAATCAGTTAGTTGCCTCCTCTTTTTAAAATATCTTTATGTTCCTTTATGTCTTTTCTTTCTTTTCCCCCGACTCTTTTTGATTTTTAGCCATTCTGAGTGAAAGAAATGTGTCTATAGATGCAAGCATCTATAGACCATGAGTCTTAGGCCCTCTGTGAGGTTTTTATGTATTCCTTGAATTTAGGTAAAAGAACTGGGGAATTTCTGTATGCATTGAAAAAATTCACCAGTTTTTTCACGTTGGAGGAAACCTCTATTGCAAGGAGAGGTTACAGAATCTTCAAGGAGACTGATTGGGTATTCAGAATGTCACCATTAAAATCTTACAATATCTTTCAAAAGTACAACAAGTCTTATTTCTTGAACTCTGTGAATTTTGATTCGGCTGCTGTTAATACCTAGAGCAGACAAATGTTAAGCAAATATTTGTTGTCATTGATCTGTTTTAAAATAGTACATATTCCTTCCTGGACTTTAAAATAGGTACAAATCCACCAAATTCACTGGTGTTTCTTCTATGATGTTCTCTTTTTTTTTTGTAACAGAGATAAATACTGTAATTTATATTTTTTTTCCTTCAAGAATACTGAGGAATCTTTATTGTGATACACATTACACTTAAAATAGGAAATTAATTTAGTGGTTTTGGAGCTTTCTGACTTTTTCAGCTTTGTAGAGGTGCACTCAGAATAGCCTGATCTGAGTTTGAAACCCTTTTCAATATACACAGGAAAGCAAGAGTTATAAATGAATGGACTTTGGGCTAATTCTGATGTTCTTCAGCACTTCAGGCATATGCTGAGGGGGTTTCCTATATAAGCTACTATGCATAAGTGTAGTCCCTTTTCTGTAGTGAATATTGAGAATGTTTAAAATTTTTAGCCTTCTGGTCTTAGAAAAAACTCCTTTTGATTTTGGAGTGTTTTTTTATACTAAAAGCTCTGGGTTTTGGAACACTGACTTCAAAGGACTCAATTCAGCAGAAAAAGCACAGGAGAATTTTTAAGAAATAATTGCTAGTAATAAAAACGTTGTTGTTACTTTTTGTTTATAATGCTAAACTAGTATCCAATATAAATAAGTGTTGAAAAGCTAAGAGCTATAACGCACCCATCAGGGGACAAATTTTCAATACGGTATAATTTGATGGGCAAAAGATGATGGTATCTGTAAAATGAAACAAGAGCCCCATAGCTGCATAGAAGTGCCTTATTAACAGTTGCCTTGGGCATCCTGTTGAATAAGTTGTATTTGTCGTGTTAAATAGCTACCTCCACTGAGGTTTCAGTTTCTGGGAGAAAATTACCAAAGTACAATATTGTTCTTCCAGTGTGGTAATCAAAAAGTTTCTAAATCAAGAAAAATTGTAAAGAGACTACAAGAAGAGAACATCATACAGATGATTCAGAAATAATTTTTTTTCAATTTGGCTCTCTGTGTGAGATTGTTACTAAAATTTGTATGTGTCACTGAAATTTAGGAAATATTTTCTCAACACTACAGGGATCCTTCACTTTGACTTTTTTGGTATAAATTGAGTTTTGAGTTTTCTGTCAGTTTATTTAATGGTTATAGGTGTTGATCTTCAAGGTTCTGTCTCATCTACAATACCAGTGTTTTTGTCTTGCCTGATCAGTTCTCCCATGGCTTCTCCCTGAATAGCTTCCAGAAAAATGCCAGCAAAGGCAATTGTGTAGTTTAGAACTGCAGATATGCGTCTTCAGGGGAGTGTGATGGTTTTTCACAAACATTTGGGATTTTTCCACTTGGTAAAAATGAAAAAAAAAAAAGCAGTTTGAAAGTTTTGCCAAATTACAAGCATTGTAGAATAATCTAAAGATTTATAATTAAAACTCTTCACAAAGTATCTGATACATTTAACTAGACATCAGTGTTTTGTGAACTGTTTTCTCTTTCTTTGTTCATGAATCTCTAATGCTAATGGCTCATGCAGTAATAACAAATACAGAATTTTCAGTCTGTACACTAGCCATCACATCACATAGATTGTGATTGTTTTTTGCCTCCTCCATCAATTTTTAGAAAAAAAGCTCTTTTGCAAAAATTATCCGAGGGTCACCTGTCAGAGTGTGGGTTTGGGTGTACAGCAAATAATCACTGAACACCAGGGGCGTATACTGAATGGCTATGAGTTATTTATTAAGTTTCATTGTGTAAATACTTTTTAGTAGTCTAATGATCAGTTGACTGTCTAACACATTCAACCTATTGTTATAAGTGATTACTCAGTCTGTCAGATAATAGGTTACATTAGATTGCATAGATCCATCAGTAGTGTTTTCTACAAATGTACTCATAACCATTTATAACAGATCCGCGCCAGGTTAAAACAACTGTTAATAATTTATCAGATCTATGAAAATTTAATCTCAGTTTATTGCCAGACACTACAAATCTCAGTCCATCAAAATTCCTCTGTTAAGGAAGGTAATTCACAGAGTATGTTTTCCGTTTCCTCAGTGGATGATCTCCACTACCAATCAACTGGATTCTTAATGGAAGAGGGGTAAAAAAAATAACCACTACTTTCTAAGAGTGTTTAAAAAAATGAATTTACAATTTGTATTTCAGACTAAGTCAAATAAAATTCCCTGTCTCTAGAGTGTTTTATCTGCAGCATACCCTCTAGATGAAAGTGCATAAGGGACACAAAACCTATCCTTATCCTTTTCAGATCTTGTTCATTGTCATTTTCTTTGGAGCATGTTGGCTGAAATCCTTAGACTGAGTCTAAAGGCTGAGCAGATCTTCCTACAACAGTCCTATGTCTTCAGAAATAGGAGGTCAGCAGGGAGAGAAATATGAGGGGGAAAACTTGGAGATTAATTGCTAAGATATGATGATGATTCTTTCAGTGACTGCTTTTCCAAGTTTCCTTGTCAGCATGGAATGAGGTGAATATATATAACAGGAGTATTTCTTTCCCTTTAAGCAGCCGTTCTGGACTCTTCAAAAAATGGCCTATTATTAATTTGGATCTGAGTGTTTGAGAAATTGCACAGAAACAACCCACTCATTTCACATAGTTAATGCTAGGTTGCCAGATGTCACTGACCTCCACTAATTAATAACTTGAATGACCTTTGATGCATAAACTGGAGGTGAAAAGCTCTATGTGTCATTGACATTAATTCTAGACCATTCACTTATTTCACAAAAAAAAAATGAACTTGCATTCAAACTTTTTCATAGCCTCAATGTTATCTCAAATGTTCATGATGAAATTGTGATTTAAAGTTGCATTATGGGCCTTTTTGTTCCCTTTACTTCTTCCATTACAAATGGAGCATGTGTTGTTCTCTTAAAGACTTTTTCATATTCTGAGCAGATACTCTCTGTTGTCCTGATTCTGCTGTTTGTCTTTCTCACTCTTGATTTCTGTATAACTTAACAGTGCAGCTACACTCCAGTGATTTTCCTAGTTGCTCTATGTTCAAGATTTCCTGTTTTAATAAGCATCTTTTTCCTCTTTGTACTTAATGAGAATTTTCCTCTGTCTGCTGTTCTTTTTTTTCATTTTCTCCACAGCTCACAATATTATCTATGTGTTGATGACACTCATTTATGTGCCTCTTAATATTTGTCAAAATAAATCCAATTATTTTAAGGTAAACATAACCAAAATAGCAATTATTTTGTTTGTTCTTGCCCTGAGTGAACAATGAGTCGTGCTGCCATCCGCTCTATTCTTTGGAATAGTCTTTAGAAACTTAGTGATGTTTTCTTATTGTGTTTTACCTCATCCTCTTTCTAAATGTCTTCTATATCTATGTGTTATTCTTAAATCATAAGAAGAAAAATTAAACTTGCTTTTCTAAAATCACCTTTCTGGGTAATTAATTTAGCTAGAAGGATGTAGAAAATCTCATGTTTGTAACTCTGCTGTTGAACCATTTATTTCTTCACTGGGTTTTCAGTAGACAAGCCGTACAAACTGGTGGTTCTTAACATTTCTTCTGTTGCTAGCATCCTGCTTTCATTCGTCTAAAGTCTTCTTACCTTGATTTGGTTGTGTGTTAATGGACATATATGTGTTAAAGTTCCTTCAACAACTTTTGTCTCTGCTGTCTTGTAAGATGCCATATGTAGACTAACTTTTGAAAATATTTTTTTTTATTTTAAATGACAATTGTTTTAAAGTCACTATAATATTTTCTCTAGAACTATAGATTTGTATTACTGTGAACAGAGTCAAGCCTGCCATTGCTTAAGCCTAACGGCAAAACTATAAGTAAAAAAAGAAAAATGAAAATGCTCATAAAATTGTTATTCCTTTCCTAATGAGATATTATATACAAAACTACATATGTACATATAGAAATAAAAATAATTCTTTTTTGTAGTCTCAGTTACTCAGTATGAGTTAGAAAATATAAATTTCATCCAGCATATCGCTCAGGTTCATCTGGTTTTGTGAGCTTATATCTGGAAGCTATAATACAGCTGTCTTTGACATCTCAGGGGCAAGATAAAGTATGTTGACTGTGCCTCTCAGATGTTATTTCAGGGAAGTTTTTGATTTGCACAGTCTTACAGTCTTGCTTCACTGTCTGTGGCTGAGAGGTAAGGAGTGCTGATGGCTGAGCTCCTTCTTTAATTCTACATCCCACACCAGCATGGCTGTCTTGAACAACAACTTAGCATGGGGCAAGATGGTATACCTTCCAGGACCACCTCCTCTTTCCCATTTCCATGTTTCTTAGCAGCAATGAACAGGTGGGCAGGAAAATAAATTTCTGCCTGCCTGTGTCCAAGGGCCAAACCAACATTTTGTTGCACTCCAATGCCGGGGGACTCTTTTTTCCACTTACTCTGTTATTTAACTTAGGGGGGTGAAGAATATGAAATTACACTGAGATACCTTTCCCTCCCTTGAAATAAAAAGAATCCTGACATTTCTCATCAGCATCTAGAAGTTTGCAACACTGTTTTTAAAAAATAAAATGAAATGTTACTTTCAGAAGGTCTTGGAGCCCACTAAAATCAATCTTATTTGCCAAAAAGCAGGAAAGACTTTAAAACTCAGTGTGCTAACACAGATGTTAAATCTTAGAGGATTCACATATAATTTATTCAATACATTAAATTTACTATACGTAGTATAATTTCAAAATGTGCATTAAAAACATGTTATGAAGTCTCATTCCTACCTGCTGAATGGCTGCCAAGTTTGGTAATGCAAGAACATTTTGTTGTTTTACCCCTTCAGCATAATCCTGCATTCAACTTTAAGATGTCTATAAAAGTTGTAAAAGCCTCAAAATGCCAGATTGGAACATGCAAAAAACTTTGAAAGTCACAGTGCAAAAGTTTTGGTTTTTTGAATAATTCTCTGGGAGCAGGACTAAAAGCCCTCATTTCAGACCTACTCAAGTTTTGAGTTGCCAATTTACAGGTTTGGAACTGCATTTTCGTCTATAAATTTGTCTCTATTAAGTATAAATCAGAGGGATGGTTTGTGACACTTAGAAATCTTTGCAGGAGACAAAGAGAGGAATGCCCAGGTGGATGGTAGGTGGCATTTGTGAAAGTTCAGATTTGGACAGAGTCTTGTGTCATTAAAATCAGTGAAGTAGCCCAGTGCTGAAGGATTATGAAGGAACTTAGTAACTCTGAATTCTTCTCTAATATCCTTAACTTTTTCTTTTAATTTTATCATATTAATACTGACAATTTTCAACAGTTATTTATTTATATAGTCAATAAAATAAACTAATTAAAACTTTGGCTACTTCATGAATTGGCAGGGTATGTGTTTCTCGCTTTTTTATATACTTCAGGTCAGTATATTTGAAATAAAATTGACATCCGCTCCTTGAAATCATATAAAGCTTCATATATTACTTGGTTTAAGTATGAAATTATATATCTGTCAGGGGATCTTCAGTTCTTATTGAATTCTAAACCCTGGAAAATTTGAGCACATTTTGATGTTTATTTTCATACATTTCACACTGCTTGCTTTATAAGAAACTATAATTTTGTTACTGTGGATGAACAGTAAAAGCTGGTTCTGAACAAATGAAAACACACATAATGTTGTTCCTGGGAGAACTAGTGGTTACATGCAGTGAGTGGTGGCAAGATACTGCAGTGACTGTTGCCAATTAGTAAAGTTGTCCATATGGTCTTGGACTTGTTGTATGAGCTGCTGGCCTATAAATTCATATGAAAGCCTAACCAGGATGCCTTTAGTCCCCAGAAACTAGCTTTTCCTTTTTTTTTGTGAGCCAAAAGGGAAAGCTGTATTAAAGGGAAGTCCCTTTTTAATATTTTAATCTAGTTTTTCCACAAAAAAACTAGGTTCACTCTCCAATCTTGACTGTTTGTCAGGAGCCTATTGGCAAGATAGTCAGCTCCAGCAATAAAGGCTGTAAGGATGAAGGGTAATGACTCTATGGAAAGCAAGGAAAAGGGTTCCTCTGAAGTATAGAGAGAGATAAATCTTTCTTAAGTGGCTTTACATATTTGCTGGAAGCGAGGATGTCATTATAGCGAAGCACGCCTTAAAATTTCTGGTAACCATCAAAACCACCACTAACTCTGCTGCTGCTGCTAATTTGCTGCTAATGTCTCACTGGTGCACTTCTCTGTGGCTACATTATTCCTTTGCATTTACAATACTGACACTTTCTTTATGGCCTCTTTAAACTCAGCTTTTGGACTCCAGCATAGATGTTCATTGAGAGCTAATTAGGCAGGCTGCAAGACATCCTCACCAAACAAGTCACAACTTTTTGAAACCATTCCATTGCTGGACTGATGTGAACAATAAGGTGATATTATTCATGTTTGTTGACATATATTATTATGGCTATTGCTGTTATACCCCAGCTCCCCAGAGTGTTGTTTTAAATATATGATATAAGAGACAAAAGCAAGCAGATAATGAAAAAGAAAAAAGGAAATATCTTGTAGTTGTTAATTTTTGGCATTGTGTAATTAAAACATCTTCTTTAATGTTATTCTTGCCAGTATCTAATTAGCAGAGCCATCTGCCTAAGAAGTGCTGGACCATCTGTCTAGAATACTCTTCTGTTCATTTTTTGGTTCTTGACTAATTAACTTCATTCTCTACCTAATGTAATAGTACATTCTGTTTCTATGCTTCAAAGAAATTAATATATAGAAATACATATGAGTGTGTACCTGTCTACACATACATGTTATGAGTATCTGTGTAACCTGGTTATGTGTGCAGCTTCCACTGTAGGTGAAAGCCACACATTTTTGTTGACCTGTGAGTAAAACTAATGCATATCTCACTCAACACATTCTATGACTAGTGCTTTCTTGACAATGTTCAAATTTCAAATTTCCTGTCTGCACTTACTGATTAAAGTTAAAATTGTAGAAAGGAACTATATTGAAGGTAATTACTTAGGGGTTTGATTTTTTTTTCCCTTTTGTATTTTGTAATTTTTCTGGAAAAACATAGAATAATTTAGGTTGCAAGTGACCTCCAGATGTCTTGCCTGGGGACTTACTTTGTTGGGTCACGTTGGGCATGAAGCAATCCCCTTGACAGTTATTTCCTAAATGAGAGGGACATGTGAACTGTATTTTCTGCTTCTACGCTTTTCATGATTCCACTTTAATGTTGTTCTAAGGTGTTTGGATAATTTAGTTTAGATTGGAGATTTTCTTTTGGCTTCCATTGGAGCTAATTTTTATGCATTTATTTAGTTTGCCTGCTGAACATACAATAGCTTGACGTTTAAGCAAGACTACTGTTGTTCATCCAAACAGAGAAGTTACTGAAATATGTTTGTTGTTCCAAAGAATATGATTTATTTTAATAGTGTAATTTTTAACTTAATGTAGATGGGTTTTAGATGTATATTTTACTTCATTTTGAAGATAATAGTTTCATTGTACAGCTTGAGTTGGAATTTGTTTCTTTTCTGGCTGGAATCTCTCTTCCCACTGCCCCTTGAAAATGACAGGAGAGATTTCATCTGAAGGTTTTGAAGCGCTTTACAAACATTGATGATGTAATGTTTAAAACACTGGTATAGTTATTTACAATTGAGGTTTTACAAAAATATGTCAGCCATCAGTTTGAAATTTGAGTCCAGACATAGGGTTAAGTGTGCACCAAGGCCATTTCTGTTCAGTCTCATTATACATTGAATCTGTATGGAGCTTTGTATTCCTGTATTTTTTAATCGAAGAAAACAGTATGTGTTCAAAAGTGAACTGTGACTTCCTCATTGGAGTATACTGGGTCAAGTTCAAGTTGTACCTGCCAAGTTCAGTCTTTAGACTGAACGTGGCCAACCACATTGACTTTCACAGGGCTAAAAATTTCCCTGTGTACATTTAACACTGCTCTATTGGTGACTGTTACAAAATTAAGGGCTATTTATGTCTACTAGAATGTAGTTATGGTGAAGTTTGGGAAATTAGAAAGCCAAAGTATGAAATTCATAGATGTGATTGAAAGACCGTCTCGCTAGCAGGAGATATAGAAGCCATGCCGAAGTGCTACCTTAAACCCTAGTCCTTAACCTGTGCAGCTGAATTTTTTGTGGAGATGCTTAGCAGTAGCTGATGTCCTACCCATCCTTATTTTCTCTGGCACTAACATTCAAATCCCTATTTCCTCTTTCCCCACGGTAAACAAACTTGAGTGTCTATAATTTGGTTCAATGAATTTTGTTGCAAGCTTAAGTAGAATTATAATATTAAATAAAATCAGTACACAGAATGCTGAAGGTTGTATTTTGCCTTGTGAAAGCTGGAGCTTCTTGTTAACAAACGTAGGAAAGAAAAGATCCTAACAGGATAAACTTCAGCTGTGTAGGCCTTCATTGTGAATCAACTATCCAACATATTATGCATATCATATTTGTACTGCTTATATGAACTTCATGGGAATACCAGCAAACGGTATCGAGCAGGAGAATATGTCAATTTAACAGAAGCCGTGGATGACAGTAACATCTTTAAGTAAACATGGTTTTGCACTTGCTTTCTAAAATAACACAATCCATATGTGTTTGTCTGATCTTTCAGAATTAAAACTTTAAAGTCTTAATCTCCTATTGACAAAACCCACATTGTTCCTATCTTGTTAGGACATTGTTTTGTCTTTGCATGCTGAAGATTCAGGACGTATTTCTCCTCTTCATTTTGAAACAATTGTTTTTCTTAATCTCTTTTTTCTTTTTTTTTTTTTTTTTCTGAAAAACTATACAGGCTGGTACTCTGTCATCCTGTTTGCAGAGAACAGGGGAGCAAAGGGGGAAATGCTGTACCAATGTTCTCTCAGCATGGTCAAAGTTAATACAGCTTCTGCCTGGTTTGTCCTAAATTTTGCTTGCATTATTATGCTCTTGGACTCCCCAGATTCTCCAACCATGACCTGCTTGCAGAGATGTGTTTTATGCTTTTCTCAACTTTCGTGGAAAGCTTGAAAAACTGTCGCTTTTGGCTTCTGAATTTCCGATCTCCAAAATCTGTTGATTTTCTTATCCAAAAATTTCAGTGCCTGAGAAAAGTACTTAATTTTCTTTATTTATGATATTATGTAATTTTTGCATATCACATACTTCTCCTTTAAATTACTCTTTTACTGTGGACCTAGAGCCAATTGAAAGCTGTGTGTTTTGTCACTGAAAATTGTTTCATTGATAAACATTTTATTTTTAATCTTTCTGTCTTCTTTCTTTCTCTATTCATGCTTTGCATATTCTTCTCAGTTCTGTTTTGGCAAGAACTTTCTTTCAAACCTTTTTAAGCACCCATATTCCACTAACTCGTTCTACTCTGACTTTCTACTGATAACTCTTGTGTTTCTCCAGGCTTTTGAAATTTTTAATGTCGTTTACAGATAATATATCCAGTATTAGATACGTATATCTGGTACCATATAACATAGATTCAGTGTGTCCTAATGAGTTGACTAGAAAATTAGGTTTGTCCTCCAAGAGCAGTCTTTTGTACTGGGATCTCTATTATGGACATAAATTGCTTTTTCCATTACAGAGTCAAAAAAATTTAAGTCATTCCTACTTTTTTGTCTGACATATTGCCACTTTTTTTATCTGTTCCAGTATGAGATTTCTTTCATGCTGCTAGGTAGGTTTTTTTTATAAATGCTAGGGTCATTCACAAGTGGTTTTCAATATATTCCCCGGTATGCTGTAGTCATTCATCTGCAAAAAAAAATGCTGTAAACAGGAATGTTTGGGATGGAGGAAGAGAAGTAATGGCTTTCTTTTTTTTTTTTTTTTTTCCCTGAAACAGAAAAGCTCATTCTTGGGCTTCTTGAAGTACAAATCAGAGTACTGCATAGTATACTTGAAGGCGTTTTCCCCCATAGTTTAAATAGGCTTCCACCCTATTATTTTTATTAATTATAGAGTCTTCTTGCTATTTATATAGTCTCCATTAAAAGACTGGTATGAAACATCACCTATATTAAATCTGAATGTATGGTCTTTTATTATTTTCTGGTAAATAAAGCTGTGATTTCTGTTAAATAAAGCAGTAGTTAGTTTAGAATCTCAGTTCTTCCTGATAAAACTTGAAGTGTTTTGTGGAATTTTTGTCTGAAGAACATATGGATGTGCACTGTCGAGGTGAAAGAATTCAGAGTGGTTTAAAATATACTTTGACTACATAGCACATACAGGCGCTCAAATATGTACATGTATTGGCACATAAATGCCAAGTAGATGACCTGCTCCACTGAACAATGGAGTTTGTAGCTGTTGAATGGAAATAATTGGAATTAATTCATGCAGTGCAACTGTAGTAATGCAGAGTAGGCACTACAGTCCTGGCATAAATCTGTTGAAGCAGAGAGACATCTCAAAAATGAGGATAAATTATTTCTGCTTTTCAGTGCTCCCTTTCACTGTTGTCTCATATGTGTCTGCTCATTGTGCCTTTCTCAGAATGGATGTTTTAGTGCTGCTGATTAGTGCTGCAGTCATACCTTGAGAAACTAAAATCTCAATTTGATACTTGAGATAAATACTGCAAAAACCATAAACTGGGCACGCTTTTGTACAGTGCAATGTCTCCTAGCAGAACTACCTCAGATGTTGTGGTGATGCAGCCCTGCTCTGCTGGGGAGAGACGTTCAGCCTGCCTTTGTGTTCCAAACTGTTTACCTTAATAAACCTCATAAAAAGGTGGCTAAATAACATCAAATGTGACTGTGGTTAGTTCTGCAGTAGTGGTAGACCATCAGAAGGATGGCCAGCTTCACTTCAGATTAAGTCACTGAAACCCCACCAACACCAAAACTACATTTCTAAGGAGAAAAAGCATATAAGGTATTGCATCTATGATGGATAGAACCACTCATGGCTAATTATTAGCATGTCTGAAGCACATATTTCAAGAATGGGCTTAGATAGATCTGACATTTATATTTCTTGTGTTCCCTGGTTTCTAACTAATTCCTGTTGGTTGCAGGCAGTGGAATGGCAATGTGATGAAGCTACTAAAAGAGCCTGTTACAGTAAGGGCAAATCAAAGGTAAGCATGAGACAACTGTTCTGCTTTAATACAGTTTGTATGTTAATTGCAGGTGTGATTCAGTGTATAAATCTCTACCTTATGTATTTTTACTGTCTCCCTTTCTGAAGAGAGTTGTAGGAAAGGAGCCTGACACTGGTGTATAAGCAAAGGAATAAAAAACAAAATCGGGAGTGTGGGACGAGAGACACAATCACCTGATTCTTTTCTGAAATGATCAAGAACTTCAGTTTCCAATTTATTGTTTTGACTGTAGAACATGTCATATGTAATGGACTGTATTCTCAGTTCATTTTCAGTGCTGTAAATCCCGAATAACTGTGTAATTACTTTGTAAAATCCTCAATATATTTCCCAATTAGATGTAATTCTACGAACATTTATATTTCATATCTGCTGGTGCTATAAGTAAAATCATATGAAAACCACTAACTTTTTAGGCATGGGACTTGATATATTTTTAGTACTCATAACCAATTCCTTATCTGTCCAACTACAGTTCCTTTTATTCAGCACAGGTAAGTGTAATGCTAAGATGGAACCCGTATCAGTGCTATGTTCTTTTGAGGCTGTCCTAAGCTGAAGCTAATTCTCAAATTAATTATAAACCCAGTTAGAAATGTATACTATTTACGCTTATAATTATTATAATGTTTAATGATTAAAATTAATTGAATTAAAACTTAATGGGAAAACGCATCAACAACAATAAATAAAAAACAGCACACTTGCTTTCAGGATCCAGTAGAAATGTCAGCATATGTTGTAGATGTGTAAAACTCAAAAAACCCCAAGCTTCAAAAATATGTTCCTTAAGCTTCTAGTAGAGGAGGAGTCTCCTCTGCATAATCATCTTGTCACTGACTTTTTAGCTTTTCCCATTAAACAGTTCATTTCCAGCTTATTTTATGAAGTGCTGGAAAATAAAATTGCAGTGTACCATTAGCCTAGCCATTTCCGCTTGAGATTAAAGAGAAAAAATGACCTCACTTCAGAAGCAGGGCATGTTATACTGTGAGGAGAGAAAAAGAGCAAGTGTAGTGAATATGCAGTGTAAAGCTTCATGCATGTAGATTGATTGTCTTTAGGGAGGAACATCTTTCACTGCAGAAATGAGTTTACTGTACTGGAAAAAGGCATTAAGAATGGTGTTGCATTGTTTGTCCTCCTTTTCCTTTCTTTCCATCCCAGTATAGGAAACAAATATTTAGGAATTACCGATCACTAGTAGTTAAAGGCAAGATTTTCTAGGTATATAGAAGGTATTAATAGCTAGAGAAAAGAAATGCCTGGGATTTTTCTTAAAGACTTCTGAGTAGACAAAGACTTCTGGTGACTCAGGTTGTGTGTGAAGGCTTTAATGGCAGAAATACTTTATAGATCACGTTTATTAGATGCTTACTTGACAGTCTGTGGAGATAAAAGAAATAACTTTAGGGACCTTATATTTTACGCAAATTTTTTGTTTTGTAAGTTGTTATTTCTATTTATGCTTCTTCATGAAATATAACCCTCAAGCCTTCATCCTTAGCTTTCAGAAGAGAATATTGCGAAGTAAGAGAGCGTGCTCAAGTGACAACAGTATGACAGATTGAACTGTCAGAGTAGAAACTTTCACAGTAGGAGTGCAATGTGTAACTGAGAGTTTGTGTGTTTGTTTTACAGTGATTTTTCCAAGATTAAAACCATGAGAATAACATTCAGCTTCTCTGAAAGTCACTGTGCAGTGACTATGATCTAACATGATGGATAAAACTAATGGTAAATTTGAGACTATAGGAGCATACTTTTTGATATTATGTTGACAATACTGTTTGTGACATAAAATCCACATTGGATTCACCAATGAAGAAATGTATATTGTCATTAAACTATTTTGCTAGGAGAAATACTCAATGCTGGTGAAATGCATTTTAGAATGGATCTTAGCGTAGCGCATACATGCAGATTTTCATTCATGCTCATCACACCCATTTGAAGAAGCTGGTGATTGGAAGTTATGCTGTCATCATAAAATAGTGTATACGCTATTCTAATAATGACCTCTGAGATTGTTTCTTAGTGTTGTTACAAGTTGGATAAAGATTTAGTATTTAATTTGGATCCATAGCCTCATTCCTCATTCACAATTGAGAGAAGTACAGTCCATATATTTTATTACATTCAAAGATAATCCTGGGATTATTCCCAGGAATCTCCTGGGAGGAAATAGTCCTTTTCTGATTGTTGCCATAGGACTTTTTTTTTTTTTTGGTGTGTGGACTTTGTGGCCTGAAAGCTTCACGTGGGAGTTGCTGGAGAATGCAGAGATACTGACTGAGGCAACCTACCGAGCTGGAACGACAACTGTCTTTTTGAACTTTTTATGCCTCTCTTGCTTTCATGGATGTGATCAAGGTTAAAATCAAAGGATAAATTTAATACCAGAGAAAGTATAGCCTGCTGATGTTTTTCTTTTATTGCCTTATGTCCAAGACAAAAACAAGGTTAAGGTACTCTCTGTATAAGGAGGACTTACACATGCAAATGAGGAAAGCATGTGATATGTAGTATACTCCCCTTCCTAGTCAAACCATAAAAGCTTTCCCTTGGAAAAGCTGGGAGGAATTCGCTCTACTGCTGTAGAGAATTGTCCCTTTTCAGAGGAAAACCCCAGTTCCAGTTACTGTTGTCAGAAAGACTGTTCCATTGCTAGCCCAAATTGGGGAGTTACTGAGGGTCATGTTTCTATAAAATTTCTTAGGGCATCTTCAGATTTCACGGCAGACATGTATGGTTGCAGGGAAGGGACAGGAAAGATTAGAGCCAAACTGTACAGCCCAGACAGTGGCGAAAGAGAGAACTAGAAGGATACCTGTGGGTAAGTTACTCATTCAAATTCCGGTTTGTTTTGAAGCTCTGCTGCCCACAGAGTAGCATAGGCACAATGAGTTCAGGCAGCAAAACTTTTTGCTTCTGGAGTGCCCTGGAACCAGAAGCTAGCTTTGAACCTGAAGCAACTATAATAGTTTTCAGATAATGGTCAGTTAAAACCAAATCTGTCTTTTTTTCTCTTGAGAAAGAAGTTGCATGGAATTTTTCCTTCTAGCTGTTAGCAGTAGTTGTTGCTCTGAGGTTTATGCTTTAGGAGTCAACAAGGGAAAAGAGCTGAAGGGGAAAAAATACAGGGACATCTGTCACATTTGACAGTGTAATGCACACTTGACTTTTGAAGGCTGATGTTTGTTACTGAGACTTCAGACATTTATCCACCAATTTAAGCTGTTGCTTAAAATAACTGGTGGCTCCAGGAGTGAGCCAGACAAAATTATGTCCTTGTGGCTAGCATGTGTTAGCATTTAGAAATTTAAAACAATATATATGGTTAAGGGAATAAAATAGACCATTCAGACTACCACTTGTGGTAGGGACTGTTGTAGAGAATAAAATATAAATACACACAGTAAAATCCATGGTAAAAGTACAATAAACCAAAGAGAGATTAAAAAAAAAAAAAAAGATAATTGAAGTAAGGTCTCTTTTCCCTTGCTTCTTTAAGATTCTAATATCTGTGTTTGTTAGCATCTGCACTTTCAATAAAAGTAGAATCATAGAATTGTTTGGCTTGGAAGGGACCTTAAAGATCATCTGGTTCCAACCCCCTGCCATGGGCAAGGACACCTCCTACTAGACCAGGTTGCTCAAAGCCCCATCCAGCCTGGCCTTGAATACTTCCACGGATGGGGCATCCACAGCTTCCTGGAGTGACCTGTTCCAGTGCCTCACCACCCCAAACAGTATTAGAATTTCTTTCTAATATCTGATATAAATCTCCCCTCTTTCAGTTTAAAACCGTTACCCCTTGCCCTATCACTACACTTCTTGATAAAGAGACTCTCCCCATCTCTCCAGTACCCCTTCAGGTACTGGAAGGCTGCTGTAAGGTCTCCCTGGAGTCTGCTCTTCAGGCTGAACAACCCAAACTCCCTCAGCCTGTCTTTATAATAGAGATGTTCCAGCCCTCTGATCATTTTCGTGACCCTCCTCTGGACCCATTCTAACAGGGCCATGTCCTTCATACATTGGGGGCTGCAGAGCTGGACACAGTATTCCAGGTGGGGTCTCACCACAGTGGCGTAGAGGGGTAGAATCACCTCCTGATTTCTGATCAGTGACCTTCTGGCCACTCTTCTTTTGATGCAGTCGAGGATGCAGTTGGCTTTCTGGGTTGTGAGCGCACATTGCCAGGCCATGCTTCTCATCCACCAACAATCAAAAGTACTTTTCCTCAGGGCTTGTCTCAATTCATTCTCCACCCAGCCTATATTTGTACTTTGATTGGCAAGACCCAGCTGCAGGATCTTGCACTTGCCTTTGTTGAACTTCATGAGGTTTGCATGGGTCCACTTCTCAAGCTTCTCAGGTCCTTCTGGATGGCAACCCTTCCTTCCAGCATATCAGTCACTCCACACAGCTTGGTGTCTTCGGCAGACTTGCTGGGAGTGCACTCAACCCCACTGCCTATGTCACCAATAAAGATGTTAAACATTACCAGTCCCAAAAAGTTGTTGTGTGGTACAGTGTTGAATGCCTTGCACAAGTCCAGGTAGATGATGTCAGTTGTACTGACACTGTAACCCTGCTGTAGAAGGACACCAAATTCTTTGGGCACAATTTGCCCTTAGTGAAGCCATATTGGCTGACACCAATCACCTCCTTATTTTCCACATGCCTTATCAGAGTTTCCAGGAGGATCTGCTCTGTGGTCTTGCTGAGCACAGAGGTGAGACTAACTGACCTGTAGTTCTCTAGGTCTTTCTTTTGTCCCTTTTTAAAAATTGGGATTATATTTCCACTTTTCAAATCAGTAGGAACTTCACCAGACTGCCATAACTTCTCAAATATGATGGATAGTAGTTTGGCAGCTTTGCCTCCGAGTTGCCTCAGGACCTGCAGATGAATCTTATCAGATCCCATGGATTTGAACACCTTAAGGTTAACTCAGGTGTTCTCAAAACTTGTGTTCTCCTACAGTGGGCAGTTCGTCATTCTCTCAGTCTCTCCCTTTGCTTCTGTGGTTTGGGTGGTGTGTTTAAAGCCCTTGGTGGTGATGACTGAGGCAAAAAAGTCATTGAGTTCATTGAGTACCTCAAACTTCTCTATATCCCAAGTAACTAGGTCTCCTGGTTCCTTCTTGAGATGACCACGTTAAAAAACTACTAAAAAATTAAACACGTGTCTTTAAAATATTAGCCTATACAAGAAACATTGCTGCAAATGGGAACCATATAAAGCCAGATTGTCCTCAAAGTGTCAAGTTACTCTCAAACTTAAGTAACAATCTAGCCTGCTTGGCTGCCAAATTGTTTCTAATAGTTTTGTTTTGGGTATGCTGATATAAAAGTAGAAAATACTTGCTAAATGAATTTCATTCTTTCTGAGATGTTTTTATAGAATAGGAAAGTATATGGCATAGAGGTCAAGATGAAATGGAGATTAAGACTCATAAAGGATTACCATCACCCTCTAAATTTTAAAAACCCTTTGGCTTTGCCACTTTTATAACACACATCTCTTTTTTGCACCAAAAAAAGTGAACCAGTACAGCTGAGCTTGACTCCAGAGCTAGAAAAGTGGCTCTGAACAATTGAAAAAACTGAGTTTCCTTTTTCAATATGTTTTAGGTATTGTTTATTTTATTAATAACTTTTTAATTGTTTTTTTTAATTGTTTTTGTGGATTTGACATATGAAGAAAAAATTATAAAAGTTGTTCTTTCAGTTTTTATTTTGTTGTACTATGTACCCAACAAAATTTGATGCGAGATCTCATTTTCCCTTTTGCAGTATGGATTGTTGTAAAGTTGGCATGGGACTTCAGAATGTTAAAGAGAAGAATTTTGCAAATCCTAGGAATGTCAGAGTTTTAAAAATTAACATTATTTTTACAGAAAGAGTGGGTGATCAGCATGCAAGTAATTTGGCAATGGCATTAGTTCAGGGAGCTCTGGAATATGAAGAGGAGAGGTTGGATGGGTTGTAATGTCAGAACCCACTTATTTTTCCTACACTTAAATTCTATGGCTTGCTGCAAAGGTCAGGATGGAAACAGCCCAAAGAATAAATAACTGTGTTACATTCTCTGAACATCCCAGAACACCATTACCACCAAAACAAAAGGAGGAATTGCTTTTTTTTTTCTTTTTCTAGTGTAGCTAAACTAACCTGAAACAGGGAAACTGCCCAGAAGTGAAATAATTCCTTTATAAAAGTCTTGTTGCACTGCCCAACTCTGTTACATGTTTATGTTGTCTTCTGTTTGGTTGAAAGAATATTAAGGTGACAGTTTTGGTAAGTTTAAAATGAGATGTATTTTTACCCAGTGGGAATCAAATCTTAATTCTAAAATGCTTGACACTTACCTTTAAAGTCTCAACTATAACTGCTTAAAAATACTTTTTCATGTGAGACTAATGCAAATGTGAGTTTTGGGGGTATTTTTTCAAAGAAGTGGCGTTTTTTGAGATTTTGGGGAGGAGGGTTGTGGGTCTTTCTAATTTTAATTTGTATGAGAAAAGGTATAGGTTATAAATTCTGAGAGTTTTCTCAGAGATCTTTAAAGCATTTAGCTCATGTTGCTTGTAGTTTGTTTTCTGACTGTTCATTTTATTCAGGATTATATTTCTTGTCTTCCAGGATCCGAATCTATTTTAAAGATAAAGAAGCAATAAATTTAATATAGCTGTGGGTCACATAATGGGACTTCTGCACCATTACTATGGCATGGATTTACTTACATGGTTCCATTTAATATTGGTTGTGTAGCTTTTTTTTTTTTTTTAATGATTTACATGAGACTATCTTGTGAATGAATGCTAGAGAGCATTCAAGTGGAAGGTTCCCGGAAACTTTATTTTCACCAAGCATATTGTTGATTTTGTGCATTTTATTAGATAGGGACATTTATTTTTGCAGGACTGTTTCAATCTCTCGTACATACAGTTCTGGGAAATATTTAGTACTGCTGTTGGTTTCTAGTTTCTGAAATAAGAGAAATGAATGTCAGAGCCTTCACATGTTCTAATGGGGTAAAAAATAAGATTGCTCTTCAGAGGTGAGGGCCTATATATTGATGTAATGACATTTCTTGAGAAATTTCAAATTAATAGAAACATAGATACATCTAATAAAACATACTGTGCAAATTATTCAACTAGTAGTGACAAATCTGCATCTGGACATCTCAAGATTTTTATTTGTACTGTTTTCAACATAATTGTGTTGCTGACTTTTTTCTCCTGTTTTCCTCCCAACTTCCTCCCTTGGCCCTGAGTTGTGTTTGAAAACAGCATTTGATCTCTTGAGACAGCAGTGTATTACTTTAGTCAGCATCTATCACTTTGGAGTTCAGCTAAACCTTTGAAATATACACTCAGAAGTAATCTTCAGTACTGAAGGGGCTTATTGTTATCCTGTTAAGAACTTTTCACAAATATTGATGGGTGCATGTGTTGTAGTTAGGAAATCTATGTATATTGTGATTGCTGATGCGTCAGGTATGCTTTAACCTTGTTCCCTTAAATTATATGTGTGGATATATAACCATGGAAAGCAAATCATAATTAGTCTCCAATATCCTTTGAAGTATCATTGAATGTTCTTTCTTTTCTGCATGGCAGGAAGAATGCCAGAACTACATTCGAGTCCTTCTGGTTGGAGGCAACCATCTCTTTACCTGTGGAACCAACGCATTCACTCCTATCTGCACCAATCGGACGGTATGAGTTAAATGTTTCGTCCCACAAGCTTGAGTCCCTGTTCTGGGCCAGCAGTTTAAAAGGTGGAGAAGGCTGTGGTTGAGTCCAGGCTATATGTATATTGATGGGTGAGCTGATGTGCAAAAAGCTGATATAGCTAGTGGCAGGCCAAAGAGGAAAGTTAACTGATGATCTCTTTTTGCAGTCTTTTCCTTAGCTATGGGAGACAGCACAGCTACAAGTTCCTTCTACGTGAAGGAATTTTCATGAACCTTAGGTATTTTTCTAAGGCTTCTGCCAATTCGTCAAGTTTGGTTGGCATCAACTAGTTTAGTTTATAAAATGTAGTTGGGTAGCTGCATAGTGTATATGTTTTGTTCTGGAGAAGATGGGAGCACCTCTATTAGTGATTTCTGACTGTCGAGAATGAGAAATCTCAGTTGAGAAAATCTGTCATTCTGTTTCTGAAAAAAACCCACAACTTGTTGTAATTTATGTGTATGTCAAAGAAATAGAGTCCATTAAAGACCAATAATAGTCATATTAAAAATCAAAATGTCACTGTTTGGACTAAGCTGGTTCTTTATTTCAGGAGGGGAGAGAAGTTTAAATACAAAAAAAACCATAGCACAAAAATCTCCTTGGCACATTTATTTAAAGCTATTGTACCTGTGTTTTCAAATAACATACCGTGGTTTATGGCTGAAAGTATTAGGGATACTAAATCAGAGAGATAGTTCTGCTGCACCATAAAGTTCCTTTCTTTAATTTAATTTTTTATGTGAGATTCTTTCCTTGAACACACCAACATAACTAATAATTTTGGAGTTTGGCTTTGGGTTTTGTTTGGTTTTGTTTTTTATTGTTTAACCACTTGCTATGGTGAATACCTTAGTTGCTTCTGGCCATCAGATCTGTTTTTGGTTTTCATAATAACAATCTTTGTAGAGATAATTAATTTTTGACTTTCTTCTAATATAAAACATTGTAGTTCTGGTGGCTAATGATTAACTTGCATGCTTTACGTACCAAAGGGCAAAAGCAGAATCAGACAACATTACAGTAAAACTTTCTATCTGACACAGTTTCAGATTGATGTAAAGGTCAGGTCATTGCCTTTGTATGATAACAAAGCAGATAACTGGTGTTTACAATAGGATTTTGCTCAAATTGTTGCAGCTTGGCTGAAATGATAATTTTCAGGTCATTTTAATCCGTTTTTCTCACTCTTTTACAGTTAAGTAACTTGACAGAGATACACGATCAAATCAGTGGCATGGCTCGTTGCCCTTATAGTCCCCAGCACAACTCCACTGCCCTGCTCACTTCCAGTGGGGAATTATATGCTGCTACAGCCATGGATTTTCCAGGAAGAGACCCTGCCATTTATCGCAGTCTGGGGGCACTCCCTCCTCTCCGCACTGCACAGTACAACTCCAAGTGGCTGAATGGTGAGTGCTGATGGACCATGAGACTCATCTCTTTTGAAACCCATGTTCTCCAGATTCATGGTCTTGAAATTCCATTCTGAGAATTTGAATGTTTTTAGAGTACAGTTTATCTCATTTTAAAATTATTTTGCCTAATACATTTTTATTTTACTGGTATAAGTATTATGGCTTACATATATGGCTATGGTATAAAACTGCAGTTTGCAGATTTGCACTTAAAAATATAGTTCATGTTTGCAGGCATAAAGATGTGCTGTACTATATCTCCCAGGTGCGCTTACGTAGCAAAACTGAGTCAGCCAAGAGCAGTAGCTTGCTTTGAACATTCTTTTGTTGAGTCCTTCAAAAACCTAAGGTAGAAAATAAACAGTTTAAAATGAACTGAATCCTCTTAGCTTTCCCCGCAGGTCCCAGCCTTGACAAGCACAAAAAGTTGTGGTTTCAAACTGTTTGGTGGCAGACTGATGTTTTTGATGCTTATTATAGCCAAAGGGTGGGAACTTTTCTGCAAAACGTATCATAAATTTCTGTTGTAGCAATGACTCCTGTGTCGCGGTTGTTAATCACGCGATGAGGATTTCCAACTGGGAGAAGCTGTATTCCTGAGGGGTAACAGGGCCAGTTGCCATTTTATGTATTACTAAAAAGAAGCAGGTTCTTCTAAAATGAAAAATTTTATTTAACATTAAATGTAAAATTAAAAAATTAGGTATATTATAATTTTTCCATGCTTGTCTCAGTGGAAAAAAGACAAATGATTTTTATAACTCCTGCTACATCACACAACAGTCACTATTTCCACAGTACATTTCATGTTATGATGGGGTTATTCTCATGTTTGAAATTAAATACAAGTATAAATCCTTCCAAATTCAGAACATTAGGTCAGCTGCAAGTGACAGATTTGATTTTAAATATTTAATTTCTTACTGAATGATGAATTATGCATGTTTACTTGGTGTATTTTCATTGTACAAATAAGCCATAAAAGGTAGCTTGGAGAAATTTGTGACCTTCTCTGAAGGTCAGCTGATTTTAGCAGCCCAGTTACCTACAGAAAATGGAGGAGGAAAGTCTTCTGTGGTATCTTAAGAGTTGGGGATTCATCTGCTTTTATGTCAAATTTTCCTGCTTGCATGTGACTCAGTGCCAAAAAAACTGCATTACTTCTTCAGTGCTTGGATTGAAGTGAAGATTTTGCTTCTTTCAGTGAGAAAGTAACATAGATCATCCTTCAAGAAAAGTCATTCTCAACGGGAATGGGGGCTTCCTAGTCCATATCTGTTCAGCCATAGTAGCTGATAGTTACTCTCATTCAGTCTTCTTTTAGGAGTGCATGTGCATGCACATGTCTGTGAATGTTTCCAATACAAAGTAAGTTTTTCTTGTATATCCATCTTTCCCTCAGAGATGCAATGTTTTTTCTCACTTATATTTTCTATGCAATGAAGACATTTTTGACTTTAATGGCTAGGTGCTTCTCACAGTTCATTCAGGAGTTTTCAGTGCCATCAGTCAGGCCAAACAGACATGCCCATGTGTTTATGCAGTCTGCTGTCAGTGTTCACTGTAACTTGTGGTGAAGGATCCTGAAAGATTCCATGGGAAACTCTGAATCTTCATCACAGAGGAAATTTTAATCCTAATTTTAATTGTTCAAAGGTCTGTAATTACAGGAACTGTGACACACAGTGTAGGAGGGGAAAATGGAGCTGATGTGTCACATGTCTGGGGTGAGATCCCACATACTGTACTTCAATTTCAGCTTCTGGAATCACAGATATCATAAATGAAGTAAATCTAAGCTGATGGCCTGCCAGGGTCATGTATTTGTTATCAGATCCTGCCTTGTACTGGGGGCTTGATAGGTCTGGAAGCAGTCTGCATCAGCTGAATAGGTAAGTTAGCAGTTATTTTCAGCATATGTTATTAAGCACCATTCTGATCAGGTGCTTAACCATAGCAGAGTAAGGACAAGTCAGTAGAATGACGCAGAAGGACCAGACTACCTTAGTGTTATGACCTGAGGATTTGCCATAGTTCAACATTTCTGCAGGTTGGGTCCCTCACAAAGAATTTATCATCTGACAGTGAAAGGACAGACACCGCGTTACCCTCACCTTTCTTACCAGCTCTGTCAGTGCTCTCTCACTAGTCTCAATCAAGAGGAACGTGATCACCCAGATGAGTTAGCACTGCTGTAAACTAGCATTCTTCCCATACAATAGCCTAGCTGGTGGCAGGATAGTAAACTCAAAAATGTGAAACAGAGAACCCACCTGTCCCTCTCATGATGTCACGTTTTTGCCTTCTGTTTTCATGTAGAGAAAAAACTAATACTTGAACTTACTCAAGTGAATATATTTATGCACAAACAAATGAAGAAGAGGAAAAGGCAGCTTACCAGTAACCTATTCTTTAAGGCATGTTGTTCTGCTACCTACACTCCTTTTTCTCTCTGAGTCTGTGTTCAAGTACTTCTGTGCTTGAGAGAAATGATTTGAAGTTATACAGCGCACATTGAGGATTATGTCTAAAGCAGAGAGCTCTTCCATTGATTTCTTTGCCTCACCAAAGTAATCAGTAAGAGCTTGAGCTTCAGCCAAGTGCTCAGGTCAGTAAAGGGAAGCATGCTGCCAAAATGTTATAAAATTACTTTTGTAGTATTGCATGAAAAGGAATAGTTTGCCTTAGCAGTCTGCTTTGGAAATTATTAAATGATAGAAAATAAATAAATCTTTCATTAAGAAAAAACGTACACCTTGATTTACAGCTGGCATGCTGATTTTTTGAGTTTCTTTAAGCTCTGAGTGTAATATAGAGTTCAAATCATATTCAGAGTTGACTCTTACAGTGTGTTTCTAATTAGACTTTCCTTTAGAGTTGATCTGAAAGAACAGCAGTGGCAGAATTCATCATCATTTGCTTTAGAGGACACAAACAAATGGAATATTTATATTTGTAGTCTATAAGCTGCAGTGGGTCCAGATTGGTGAGGAAATGCCACCACTGCTTAGACTTAAGAAACTATTTCTATAGTCCAATATTCAGAGTCAGTAAAATTATCTCTCCTTTCAATTCACCCCCTCAAATCAGTATATGTTTGATCTGATGCCTCAGTGTGAAAGTTTGCCTTAGTCTATTATGTTTGTTTGCTTCACTTAGCCAATAAAAGGGCAAAACAGATTAAAGAAAAAATTAAAATCCCAATCAATCCTTTCTGTTTCCTTACATAGGGAAACACTGGGATGTTCAGTTTCATAATTTGTCAGATGCCTTTGCTTAGTTGTTTTTTTTATCTGGACATACAAAGATAGATGCTATTGGAACACATTAAATAAGTAAGAACTTTGTTCTAAATATCAAGTCACATCATCAGTGGGCAGACCATACATGATTAAAATGTAATCTTATATCAGATGTAGTGCCCAAACAGAAAAAAAAAAGTTAAAATTTCATACAGATTAGAAGCCTTCCAGCTGAGAAGAGTATAGAAATGTTTGGATTGTTCTGCTTTGCTGGTAGACATAATATTATCACATTTTCTTCTTGCTGCCCTAAGCATTTGGTTATTAGATACTCCTAAAATAGTTCTTCTGAGATCACTTTCTTAAAAAGATTTTACTTAATAAAATGCTTATAATCTAGAACAGGTTCCTTTAGTTTTCACAAGTAAAATTCTTACAAAGGTGGCTTAGTTAGCCAGGTTTAATACAGGTCTGAATCCATTCCTATTATTGTTTGTTAGCAGACTTCTATTATAACCCTCTCTGCTAGTAGGATATATAGAAAAAAAATTATACCCTATGAACAAAAATTAATCCTTTCACTTCTGCCATTAAGGATTAATGGAAATAACTATAATAATTCAGGGTCATTCTTTCATTTTTATGTTTTTTAATGAAAAGCCTTGTAATTGCCTAGTGCAAGCTTTTCTTATTATGTAATATTTTACGTAAGTCAATACCAGTGTGTTCTTCAGATGTACAATTTCATCTTTAGCTTTCAGATAAGAGACCCGAGTTAAAATATGCAAAGCTACCAGTTGTTACTTATTTTGCAAGAACATAGATAATTACATTCCTTTGGTTGTGCCACCCATAAGGTTGGTCCTCTTCTTTTGAGTGCATCATGCTTTTTGCCAGTATCCTAAAATGGGAGGGAAATGCCTGCTGGTTTTGAAATGCAAAATTAGACTTCTTCACTGGAGCTGACACTAGACATAGAATTTGGTCAGTTTTGCTGTATCTTTCCATAAAAAGATGTACAGAGTAAGAGAGCAGATGTGAGATGGAGGTAGCTTCCCTGACCTCCTTTCTAAAATGCCAGAGTAAGTTACTAAAAAACATGTTCATAAAATTTCCTCACCCATCTAAAATAGAATCATAGAACCATTTAGGTTGGAAAAGGCCTTTAAAACTATTGAGTCAACCGTAAACCAAATGCTGCCAGGTCCACCACTAAACCGTGGCTCCAAGCTCCATGTCTATATGTCTTTTAGGTACCTCCAGGGATGGTGACTCAACCACTGCTCTGGGCAGCCTGTTCCTGGGCTTGATAACCCTTTCAGGGAAGAATTTTTTCCTAATATCCAATCTAAATCTTCCCTAGTGCAACTTGAGGCCTTTTCTTCTTGTCCTACCACCTGTTACTCAGCAGAAGAGACTGACTTCCACCTCACTACAACCTCCTTTCAGGAAGTTGTAAAGAGTGATAAGGTCTCCCTTCAGCCTCCTTTTCTCCAGACCAAACAACCCCAGCTCCCTGAACCACTCCTCATAAGACTTGTGTTCTAGACCCTTCATCAGCTTTGTTTCTCTTCTTTGGACATACTCTGGAATCTCAATGTCTTTCACATAATGAGGGGCCCAAAACTGAACACAGTGTTTGATATGTGGTGTCAGCAGTGTTGAGTACAGGGGGACGATCACTGCCCCAGTCCTGCTGGGCACATTATTTCTGACACAGGCCAGGATGCTGTTGGCCTTCTTGGCCACCTGGGCACACTGCTGGCTCATACTGAAGTTGGCAGTCAACCAACTCCCCCAGGTCATTTTCTGCTGGACAGCTCTCCAGCCATTCTCCACTAAGCCTGTAGCACTGCATGGGGTTATTGTGACCTGAGTGTAGGATCCAGATGGTAGAGATAGGCAGCACTTCCCATACAGGTGGGATTTTTTTCTTGTTTTCTACTCAAGATAAAACAGTAAGGTTCTTATTCCATTGATGAAAAGACTAGGAGGCTACTGAGAACAGAGCCCGTTCTTTTATATCTCATCCAGCCTACTCATGTCAGGTGCCATTTGGAGAGGTTGAAAGAAGAAGAAAAGCACCTCTGTAAGCAGATCATCTGTGCCCAGCTGTGGAGAGGTGTGACAGGAGCATCAGCCTCATTAATGCTGCAGCAAACTGTAATATACAGTGAGCCAGAGAGTGAGCCAGAGAGAATGAAAGAACTTAGAACGGAAATACATCTCAACCCAGGAGAAAGTGGAAAACCAGACAAACCAGGAAACATAAATGCATGAAAAATAGCATTCACTAAAGACAGGAGGAGGACAGAAATAGTGTAGGCAGAGATGGAATTTCAGTAGCAGACATACCAAGTCTTAAGGTGAAAAGGAAAGGGGATGATTATGAAAGTGAATTCTGGCTTACTTTATGATGTGGAGGAAAAAAAAAAAAAGAAAAGGGGACCAGGGCCACAAGGAAAGCCCTTTGATTGTCTCCTTCCCTTCAAAACTAGTTCAGCAAAAACAAAATAAATGTCGGTCCATGTGTTTGGAGAGAAATGGGTAGGTAGGCCATCACAATTGGGTTTTCTTTCTACACCATACATGCTGGTTGGAAAAATCTGCTTAAGGAAAGCTGGTGGATTTTTTGTTGTTGTTGTTGTTCTTGTGTATGTGGAATTGTGGATTCAGAGTTTTAAGTAACCATCCAGACTTCTGCATTTTTTGAGATATCCCTATAGCCCAAACATCTAGAGGTTCTGAGTGAATTATTTCTCTATCTTTGATCCTTGCTCCTCCCCCAGTATCCTGCTATGCAAGGTGTCTCTCCAGTGAATAGAGAAAAATCCACTGAACTCCAGATGGAGCTCTCAAGGACTTAGGTAGATAGATAGAGGATGGTTTCTGCCATTAAGTTTATCACTGGCAAATTTGCATGAGCAAAATTATATAATAAGTTGCAAAATATTATGCCATGTAAGAACATTTTACCTTGAAAATGAAAGAGATTTATTTGAAATAAAAAACAGGCATCAAACCAAGGAATTTTGAAATGCCATATTTGAAAACTGTTCTTCAGAAAAGAAATAATTGCATTCCATAATTTATTGGAGTACATCAGTAAAGTGTAGTATCTAATTAGAGCATTCACTTTTATGATTATACTGAATTGTACTATAAAATCTATCAGCAATATAAGAAAAGATTGGAAAAAATGTCTGGCATACACAGATTTAGTGTATTTTGCAGTCCTTTCTCTTACATACCCATAAAATCTTCAATTTAGCAAAAGGAAAAGAATGTAAAAGAAATCGTTCAGAGCTGAGGTATTGCAGAAGAAATAGTAGTCAAAATAGACTGGTAGCCAGCTATGTTATGACAAGCTAGCATTTTAAGCATGTGTCCTAGATAATTATGAAGCACAGAGGAAAAATAACTACTAATAAACAGTTATTTCCACCAGTTTTATACCAGGACTTAACATTTTACAGTTCAGCTCCTGAGATCGGATATAACTGCGGTTGCTACAGGTTATATATTACTTTTAAGATGCCTAACACTGTAAGAAAATTTTACTCTGATTAAGATTTGTTCTTAAACATTCATGAGAAGTGATACCTTGGTCAGCCTAAGGCAATATCTATACTGTTTTCCAACAGCTGCAGAGGACTACTCTAAATTAATATACTTAATGAATATATGGGAATGGCAAAATGGAAATGGAAATAGAAAATGGACTTCATTATGTTAGTATGGTGAAAGAGAATAAAATAGACTGACACATTTTGAGCTTAAATTGTTTCCATTATTTTAAGCTTCCTTTTGGAGAGCATTTGGAGTTTGAACATTATTCAAAACAACTTAGATGCATCTTCCTAGAATTTAATGCCATTAAGTAATCGGCTGAATACAAATAGTTGGAAGAAATGTGTCCTTAGACCTACAGAATGAGGGTGTGTTTCATTGATCTAGTGAGGACAATGAACAAGCTTCAGACAGATGTCATTCAGCATTAGACCAGTATCTGGGCTTCTAAGATTTTGAATGTATTATACATGCATATGTCTATGTGTGTGTCTGTATTTCATATGTGTATATATACAAAATCTGATCTATGTCTAGATCTGACAAACTTCCAATTTCAGCTTGCTTTCCACATTTCTGGAGTTAATTTCACTTTTGAATGGCTCTTTGAATGCTTCAGAGTTGAGATGTGAATGATGGCTTCTCACAGGAGTAGTCAGTGGAAATCACAGCTCTTTCATTCTCAGAGCAGGCTTTAGGCCTGATAATCCCTAAGGTTAATTACTGTTCCATCCAGAAAGACAAGTCATTCCCTGCCATTTGGTTCACTGGAAACAGTAGCATCCCCTAACTAGGTAAACTAAGTCACATTAGTCTACTTCAAAGGATGTGGAGTTTTAAAGAGTAAAGAGCACAAGCCAGCTTTCTTTCTCCAAAGTTCAGGAAGCCAGAAGAGGCCAGGACTGTCTCAGATACTCTCACAGACTTCTCTCATGCTCTTGTTTCCTATTGCTCTTCACACAGAAAATTTCTGTACAGTTTCTCTCATCCTTTTACTCACTCAGACTACATCTACACCAATAAATAAAAAACGTCCAGGAAATAAACTTACGTATGACACTCTTGGTCATCCGTATTGCTTAATTGTTGGCTCACTTCCCATGCTCGTTTTGGACCACTCCAGCTTTCACAGTGAAATCCTGAGTGTGACTCGGGGAGAAGTTTACTTTGTACATCATTAACAAGAGGCAGTAAAGGTGGGGCTGCGCCATTTGGCTCCTTCTTCCCTGCAGAATGCCCCATCCCATTCCCAGTAAGCTTTATACTCCCGAGTCCCCCCCTTAGTCCTCACGCTGCTTTCCAGGGCGTGCAGCCCACCCTTGCTTTCGTGCTACGGGAATGCCATTCTCCGGGCTGCAGCATCAGGGTGTCTGCAGCTGGTCTGCACCCTTCCAGAACTATGTGCAAATTCAGCAGAAAACTGCAGGGAACTCGGCGCTGTCAGACAGCGTGAGCTCTGCCCGTCCTGGCAGTGAGTATGGACTTGGCCTCTCTGGTCTCCTGAGTTCCTTGAGTAGGTGGAAGGAGTGAATAATCTAAAGGGAATCATGGTCTCTTCCTTATTAGTGCCTTCTCATTGAGAACAGGACTGTGCTCCCCCAGAAAATGGAGGTTTGTCTCCAGCATTTAGAAGAACAATTGGACTACTTCAAATTGAAGAGCTGTCATGTCTTCGGATGGTTCAGTCATCTTTTTTGCAAAAGAGTCTGTGGGGAAACATCCTTGCAGGACAGTCATGCTGCTTTATGAAGAAAGCCATAAATATTCCCAGGCTTTGTGCTGAGCTAACTAAGCAAACTTCAGAAATATCACACTACAGCACATTTGCCCAGAGGCAGTGCTAACTAGCCACCTAGTGCTTTCACTGTGTGCACTTATGTATCTGTTATGCGCTGCTCCATGGTTTATGCTGGAGATCTTTGTCCTGTCATGTTGACAAGCTCGTTTTCTTGCTTTTATGATTTCATTGATTCCATTTAATTTGGGAAAGCCTAGTAAGCCTGACATACCCATAACTTGAATACATAAAAGCCTATACAGGTCATATACAAACTCATGACATTATTACTGGTTGACATTCTCTTGTTGATCCATACTAGCTGCATCCTGTCACATACTTACGCTTGTTGCAGTGATCTAATAATTCGCAAATGAGATGCCTTTACCCTTCCAGAACTATGTGCAAATTCAGCAGAAAACAGGAGAGCCACTTCATTTTCTAGATTAAAACCTTTATGGGAAGGCCTGTGTGTCAACAAATAGCAGTTCACAGCACAATATTTGGAAACATATAAACTAATTTTTCCTACACGGGAATCTCCTGTTTACTTTGAAGCTTTGAAATGATTCAGTTCAATTTTCCTAAAGAGAAAATGAAAAATAATTAAAGTCTGATATGGTAATCCCTCCATATCCAAAGAATTCCCTGAGGTAGCTCTGAGATTATTACATTTCATGCAAATGAAAACAGTTTTCACAAGTTTCAACAGCAGGTCACAGTCATCTGTTCATAATCAGTAAAATATATGCATAGGTGTTTGCAAACATATATATTGTTTCTCAGTTTTTAATCAATGAAATATGAATACTTATTTTTATTTACACACGTATTATGATGATAAGTGTAACTTTAAAATATTGTCTCTTGAAAGATTGACACGGATTTTTCAAGAAACATAATTCTGAGTGCATTTAATATGATTTTTATTCCTACAGTTTGAAAAATTTTATTTGTAATTAATTTTTCTCCAAACTCTGAGTGCTTCCAGTAGTGTTTTTGGCTCTGCAGTGGGATCCTATTGTGTCATTGTGAGACCTTCTCCAGTAAGAAGAAGCTTCATCAGGTCTCATTGTAAGGCCTCTGTGTTTAGTGGTAGTCAGGTTGGTTTTTTGGGTGTCAGTTTTATCTTTATTCTTATCACAGGTCCTGTCAAGCTACTTTATTTTGACTATTTATTTATTAAGAAACAAATGCGCTTGGTTCTATGTGACTTATGAGAGATCAGGATAATCAACAAGTTCTCCTTAAAATATTTAGTTGCTTTCTTCTAGCAAAACACCTGTGCAGGTCTGAGTGCGGCGAAAATGTTGTATGTTACAGACTAATCTCAAGGAAGTGCTAAATACAATAATGAGTGAAAGTTGCAGGGAGGAGTGAGAGAGCTATTGTATCTGCTCGGCTTCAAATATTCTAGGCAGCTGATGACCATTGCTGCCAAAAAACCTGCCCTGGAGACTCTCAGCACAGCAGATAGAGAGGGAAGCAGCACAGGAGGCCATGTAAGGTGGGAGCTGAGCCATCTTTGGAGAAGAGTTGTCTGCCAAGGTTTGGAAAGCAGCTTGCTTGCCTGCCTTTCTAATTCTGCTCAAAAGTTTTGACAGGTTTGAGGTGTTCCTGCAAAATGTTTAGCTTCAATTATAGCAGCTTTTTTCAATACAATGGTGCTGTCAAGAGATGTTGACCTATAGAATTTCTTTGGAATGTTTCCTTACAGTAATTGTTTTAAAACAGTTTTATTTGTTTCTTTGTTTTCCCACTTTAGAATAAAATTTGGAAAATATAGGAAAATTTTGCTTGTTTCTCAGAGGTACCAGTGTTCTGTAATGGTTCCTTACACAAGGGACACTCTCCTCCACAATCCATGTATCAAGCTTGTCTTTCCTTTAAGAACTCATCAAGTTATCAATCTCTCTTAAAGTTGTGGACTCTTCTCAGTTTTAGTCAGCCTTATGGGTAGTGGGTCACATGCTTATTATCTTTGGTATGTACTGTTCCTTTTTTTTCCTTTTAAGAAATGTTGCCATCTGTTATTTTCTAGATTTTTTTTTAAATACATGTTCTTAATTTCTCCTGCATCACCATCAGTTTCTTTGATCTGTTTTTAATTTATTTTTAAAAAAAAAAGGGAAAAAATAATATCCTGTAATACTATAAAAATCTTTAAGCAAGATGGAGTTGAAATTAGGTTATCTTACCATCAAATACGTTTGTGTAGAATTCTCTTTCTTTTCATTACAGGCTCTGAGCACATTCTTAGTCACGCTCAGTTACCATCCATTATTCTGCTAATCTGGGGTAATGGCATGATGGCAAAGCAGAAACAGAGTTACACAACAGATAAAGCTATTGTAAAAATACACCATACCCATATGTAGAGAAGAACAATTCAGTGATGCTTTTGATTGTAGAGTACAGTGAGCTGGGCCAGGGCTGCCCAGTGCAGTTATGTGTAATATCACCCAGAGCAGAGAGACTATGTAGTCATTTTCATGTAGCTCATAATCCTGTCTGGACATGAGCTGGCCTGTTCAGATGTCATGATGCCAGTTCCCTGCAGGGCTAATAAAAGATGTGTTTTTCTAAATCTCATGCTTGAAGATAAATCCAACTTCCATGTTAGTGCATGTATCACAAGAAGACAATAAATAACCTTTCATTCTGTTATTTTCAGAGCCAAATTTTGTGTCATCTTATGACATTGGGAACTTCACCTACTTCTTCTTCCGGGAGAACGCAGTGGAACATGACTGTGGGAAAACAGTCTTCTCTCGTGCTGCTCGGGTGTGCAAAAATGATATTGGTGGCAAATTCGTGCTGGAGGATACCTGGACTACCTTCATGAAAGCTCGGCTGAATTGTTCTCGCCCTGGAGAAATTCCATTTTACTATAATGAACTACAGAGCACTTTCTTCTTGCCAGAACTGGACTTGATCTATGGCATTTTTACCACTAACGTGTAAGTAAATTCCATGATACATTTTATTTTCCTGCTATTTGTGACAGTAAAAAACTAAGGCTTCTAAGCTGTTGTCCTCTGTGTATGCCAAGTAAATGTCATAAATTCAAACTACTGTTTTGCCCAATACACTGTCCTCTTGTGACAAAGTATCTGTTTCAAATGCTTCACACATGAATTGTTGAAGGTGTATGAAAAAAGGAAGAATTATTTATATTTCCTTACAGCAGAGACCTGGCTGTGTTTGAGAGTTTAAGACTATGTAGTCATCTTTTTCATTCATTCTTATAAATACATTATTTTTTATTTTGCACACTTGTAATAGATAAATATGTTACATATTTATGAAATAAATATTTTATAATTGTAATGTGACATGATCATGAATTTGACATGATTTGACATGAAGAGTTCCTCTTAGCCAAAAGAGCACAAGAGGTGACTTATTTAAAATTAGTTCTAACATATACTTATTTGAGTTTGAGGGTCAAACCAATAATTTAATCTTATTGTAGCTGAACCTATTATATGAAGAAGCTAAAATTTAAAAATATATAGTTTGGTCTTAAAAATTAAAGTTTGTTAATTATTAAAAGATTGGATGGATATAAAAGCTTCCCGCACTCTGAGCTTGCTATCAAGAGTTGCTGAACATTCATCTCAGAAATGTCTTTTATTGCTTTAAACATGACAACAGCGTGAGTTCATATGTTACTTGGTAAGAGCAGTCTGTGCGTTAAGGCTCTGTAGCCCAGTGTTCAGATCATGGAATAGGATTTCAAATTTTGATATCTGATTCTCTTACCTGCTCACAGTGTCTTGCTCAGTAGGTCAGTTTTGCATAGAATTTTAAAGGCTACTTAGGCATGTAAAACGTAGATCATTGCCCCTTTCTACTGCTGAAAACACTGGGACACCTATCTTCTACAAATATCCATTAATCCAGTAGAAACAGTCACAAATTAATGCCAGCAAATTTTGATCCCTAAGGTTTTTAAACCACGAGCTTGAATTTAGGTTTGAGATAGTTTCTCTTGCTTTTAGTGCAGTCCTGTATTAACACATCTGATTATCTTCTGATATCTGATAACTGCACCAGCAGCTTAGGCAGTGAGCATGGCTAGTGAGAGGCTGCTTGTATCAGACTGTCATGATTCCTGACTTGGGACATGGGATGATGAGCTTAGCCTTGTTCCTGCACTGGAGCAATGCATTAAAGATAAATAAATATGCCGGGTTTTTTTTAAAGAGAGCAGTAAAGGCTTTAGGCGTGTTTTTGATGCTGTTTTCAACAGTAATTTTAATTTCATTGGTCTGTTTTACTAGCTAGTGAGATTCTAAGAAGACAGTATTTCTCAGGTGGCATGTTGATCCACTGTTCAACATGAACTTTCATGAAAAGTCAAATTAACCATGACAGTCCCTACCATGGAAAACCCAACTGGAGGAATTCTGTTGCACAAAATCCATAGGGCTTTGGCCATCAAAGAGAAGCAATGCTCATCAAGAAGAAATTGGTATGGTTAATATTAGTTAACTGCCTTTAGTGATGGTTTATATAGGCAAGGAATTATAAAATACAACAATAATTGATTATGCAGAAATTGTTAGTTGAAACTTCAAGATCTAGGGATTCTTTGAAGTAAGGTTGAGAAGCATAAGACAACAACTTGCTCTTTTGTCCTGCTATTAAATCCATATATCCTACCTCTTTTCTTCAGTTGTTGGCAAATTTGGTCCCCTAGCACTTATTTTTCTTTCCGTCATTTTGGAGTTTCTGTAGTAGTCTTAAACGTTCTCTAAATTACAGGCTAAGTTTAAAAAAAAAAAAAGGGGGTGGGGAAGAGAAAAAAAACAAACATGCTTTTGGATCAGTTGTCAGCAATTTTACCTGCAGTGGAAATTTGTGCAACTGCCACCTTCATTATCTATCAATTTATCTCAAATTGTGGAAGAGAACAATGCAGTTTTTCCATTTCACAAGTTCTCATAGTCACTGGATTATATTGTTTACACTGTGCAGAATTAGTTTATTGTCATGTATATCACATTTTCGAGGCAAGAACAGGAAATCTTATGTTTTGCCTGGCTGCTGTTTATTCCTGTTTATTTCTCTAACAGAGTATCTTGTTAAGTATGCAGTCCAAGATTTTTTTTCTTTGATAGATTTTGTGAACTTCCATTCATATTGCTGCACAAGATAGAATCATAGAATGGTTTGTGTTGGAAGGGACCTTAGAGATCATCTAGTTTCAGCCCCCCTGCCCTGGGCAGGGACACCTCCCACTAGAGCAGGTTGCTCAAAGCCCCATCCAGCCTGGCCTTGAACACCTCCAGGGATGGGGCATCAACGACTTCCCTGGGCAACCTGTTCCAGTGCCTCACCACCCTCACTGTAAAGAATTTCTTTACATTTCTTGCAAGACAGGATTTTTGTGCAGGTGTCTTACCCGCAGGTTCTATTGGTTCTAGAGACTTTTTGCAATTACATTGAAAATCCTTTCCTCTGTCATGCTTTCATTGGTTGGATAGAAGAAACATTGATGACCCCGAGAGTAATCTCATCCTGAACTTTGTAACTAGGAAAACTGTCCTTGATGCATGTAATTATGTGTGGAAGTATGGCTTAGTGGTATTAGAGCAGCAATATCAGAAGGTAGGAAGTTCTGAGTTTCTCCCTCACCAACTAGTCATCAAGGCTGGCAAAAATTTTAAATACAATTTCTGTGCATAAATCAGCCCATCATGTGTCGTTACCTTTAAATATGTTCTCCTGGCCGATCATATCTGCCTTATTAACTACTTGAAGGACCGGGGAGTTATTGCCTTTTTTATTTTTCATCAAATGGACTTCCTAATGTTGCTATTTAGGTTAATGTTTATATTTCTTTTCCAGGAACAGCATAGCAGCCTCGGCAGTTTGTGTTTTCAACCTGAGTGCCATAACTCAGGCTTTTAATGGACCCTTCAAATACCAGGAAAACTCTCGCTCTGCTTGGCTTCCATATACCAATCCTAACCCTAATTTTCAGGTACAGATATGTGGGAGAAGGACCTGTTTACATGTTTTTTTTAAAAAGTGCTGTATGGTTCATGCTTAATAAGTCCAGTTCTGCAATATGTTATAGCCTAAGACCTTAAAAAAATCATAAAAAAATAAAAACATAAAAGGTCTCCTTATTTCAACATACCAAATTTTATCCTTCCACAAAATTTGGATGTGCTTTGAAGGGTGGGAGAACAAAGATTTAACTTCAATCTGCTGTGAAAAGGAAACAGTATAGTTATCCGTCAAGGTAACATTAATTCCTGGCTGAAGTATGATCAAACTGCTGTTCTCTTTTACGTTTGTTTGTACTGTTAGAACCTGGAAAAGGAAAATTGTTTGACAGAAAAAAGAAGGGTGGGGACAGGTGGATAAAGGAGGAGCGGTCAGGATTTTGTATATTTTCCTTTGCAAGTGGCCCATGCTCCCTGAAGAGTCTGATTAAAAGAGTTTGTGTCATGGTGTGCCCCTTGTTTGAACTCAAGCCTCAGAACTTGTCAGCCTCAGAAGGTGTATTAACCTGCAACTGGCTGACAGTTTAAAACTAATTAGGCCAAGGTGGGTCTGTGAGTGGCACTTTCTAAAAAAAGAAAAGGGTATTTCAGGTAAGCATATATGTATTGTTTTCTTCTTCTGCATAGTCATCTCCCCTACTAGGACAATTTTAGTGATTATTAATGTAGTGAGGGAAATGGAAGGGAAAACAGCATTAATTTAATGGCTAACAATAACATTTCACAAAGATATTTAAGCGTATTCACCTTGATCCACCTTTCACCCTCCCTTAATCTCAGTGCAATTTCACAAGTTCAGTGCTGCTCTTATTAAAAGCCTTCCCTAACTTCTTGTAAGGGTCATGAGATCTTCACAAGCATGAAACAGAGTCAGTCATCAGAAATAATAGTAGTTTTCATTACTTCCTGATTTTTGCAAACAAAGGAAGACAAGAAACTGAATTTGCTCTGAATTACAGGCCAGAACCATGTTACCTTTCCTAAATAGTATGCTTGACATTAGCCCCAAGTGACAAGACGCCATTTATATAAGCTGTAGTGCAGAAGTGGGCTATATTTGTATTCTTACATATTGTAGCAATATCTGTATTGTCAAAATAGTGTTAGCAAGAGAGTCTAAGTAAGGCTAAATTTTTGAACAAGAAAGCCTGCAAAAAGTTCTGTATTTAATAATCTTATCTTGTTTCTGACTAGGTATTCAAGTTGAATAAAAGTTATTAACCTTTCTCTATAAAGCTGCTATTAATGTGTTGATAATTATTATGAGAACACCTCATACAAAATGATACATATAAACAAAGATGACAGCCTGATGGCTGTGTAAAAATGGTGTAAGTCTCTGCGGTACTGCCTGTGCTCATCTCTAAATCCCAGTCAAATCTGAGGTGTTGAAGAAATATCTTGCTTTGATAGACTGGCTGATTTTAATATAGCTGGTACTTCAACAAATTTACAAGAGCAGTTGTATCATATCCCATGGAGCAGCAGCTTTGTAAGCCAGCACTGGTATTAAAAGCTGTAAGGTGGCCTTTTGCAACACAATATTGAAGTAAATGGACAGTAACTGATCTCTAGGTATCGTTAATGAGGCTGTACTTCTGTTCTTTTGCAGGCTCTATCTTTTATTCTGTTGAACTTTCTGTTAGATTTCTGACTCTGTAACTGCACCACTGCTCTATACCAGGAGCTAGTCTAATTCTTAGAGCTAGGTGTAGCCTTTGTTTGGGGGGGCCTTGATGGTGCTTTAGAGTACTTACTGCATATAGATGGGATATATTAATTGGCTGTGTTACTGGTTTCCTTCCCAGAAGGAAGGAAAGACAGACTTTTCTTTTGTAGAATGCTTATGATAAAATATGAGAAGTTATTTTATCCTCGGAAGTAGATTTATTCTCAGCAATAACAGACAGAAGTTAGTGATCATTACATCAGACATTGTATTTCCAAGCTTGAATTATATTAATAAAATGTTTTTCCGATTAGAATACTATTGGAGTCCCAGTTTTGAGGAACACTGTTTTCCTCCAGAGATTGTGCTTTCTCTCTTTACAAAGGACAGTTTCCATCATAAGACCAAGAACCATATGTATTTCAGTGTACTGTGAATGTTCCAGTTGGAATCTTTCCTGCTTGATAGATTGAGAAAAATTCTTCTTTGGCGTTGTTGATTTTTTTCCCTGGCCTGACATGCAGGGTGCTCACAGAGGAATCAATTTTTTACTGCCAGTTGCTTAACTGTCTTTCCTCATCATATGATCTCTCATTATGAAATTACTTATTAGAGTTTTTCTTAACATTTGAGAATTTGGAATGATCACTTAATTTCAGACAAAATATGGCAATAATGACAAAAATAAGTGGTAGGATTTTACACACTATAGTATTTTGTTCATGCTGTAAGTCATAGCATAGTTTATGACATTGTAGAACAGTATGAAAAAGTATGACTTACATATGCCTTTCACATCCCCGACATTTTATAAATGTTGTGAAGTACTGTTATAATTATCTGATGCAATTATGCATGAGTAAACATGTGGATGTTTACATATTCACATGTGCTTTCTCTTTTCTCCCCTTAGTTAGCTGAAGACTTAAACACAAAGATGCTAAAATTAACTGCCACTTACTTTGCTTTGTTTATTTGTGATTGAAATTTGTGCCGGCAATTAGTGAATGCTTTCCTGTAAAAGAGTACAGTTTTCAGATATAAAATACAGTCAGTGCCAAAGCAAAAAATGTCTTTGCCATTGATAACAGTTTATAGTTAGAGCTCCACACTGTCCATTCTTGGCTAATGAATGCAGAGTCTGAAGAAGCTTCTAGAACTCTGTGTGATGCTGTGATCTGGGATTTCTGTCAAACTCTGGCTGTGGTAGGACATGAGCTCCCCTTTGAAAATCTGTTACGTCTTTAGTACTGTGTCCATGTAAACTATAAAAAAAAAGTATTCAGAAAATTCTGTGATTTGTTGGATGGTAGTTTTTTTTCCTTCCTGCCCTATAAACATAGGATTACCAAAACATTACTGTCGCCCACTTGACGTGATCAATCTGGTGCCCTTCCATACTGTTGAGGGCTAGTGAGCCTCCATAGTACTGCCTCAGGAAAATGGAAACTTCCTCAATCACCGTGTGGACGGTCTGGTCAGCACCAAAGTGAGACCTGAAAGTGGAATTCCACACTGTCACTACAAGATATACTCTTGGGTTTTATTTTCTTGGGCTGTAAATCAGAGACTAAATCTGTTGTTATTGTTGATGCATATAGCAATATTACTTTTTTGTGTTTACAGTGTGGCATCATGGACCAGGGTTTGTATGTCAATCTGACTGAGAGAAATCTTCAAGATGCTCAAAAATTCTTCTTAATGCATGAGGTTGTTCAACCAGTTATTCCAATTCCTTACTTCATGGAAGACAACAGCCGATTTTCTCATGTAGTTGTGGATGTCGTGCAGGGCAAGGACATGCTTTTCCATATCATCTATCTTGCCACAGGTATGAACTCTGCATTGCTGTAATAACTGCAAAAGTTTATCCACTCTATGACTTTGTCTATGCGTGTGTTAAATGCACCTTGAACAAAAGGTTTGAGAGTATTAACTCTTCTTTCTATCTTTTCTGAGTAGATGACTTCAGCAGTTTGCAATGTCTGTGTTTATATTATATTGTGAACTCAAATTTTGATGTCTTTTTCCTATTCTCTTTTGAAGGTGTGTAGCCTACATGCTGCTGAGGGAACAAACAGTTGGAAACTCTACCAACAGGACTTCACTGTATTTTCTTTCTCTGTGTTTTATTCTTTTTGTGTAGTTCAGGGTACAATCTTGCCCTGGATGAAACAGCTTAGGATCCTCTGAGATAGAAGTAACTCTACAAATAGCAAATACAGTTACTATTTTTGTTATTTCTGACTTTTCTGTTCTCAAGTATTTTATTACCTTCTCTTTTCATTTCATTTTTAAGTCATTTGTTATGCAGGTTTACACCCTGCCTTATTATTTGTCCATTTATATGTGAAGGAAGCAATGAAAGAAAAATAATGTTCCACCTAAAATTGCCTTGGTTAGGAGTATTGCTTTCTTATTTCAAAATTTCAAACTTCTTAAAAATAGCAAGGCTGTTAGAGAACTGTTGCAGAACAAGGATGTCCCCAGCAGAGAATGAAATACTGGATTAGAATAGTATTTTTAGAGCCTCATGGCATAAGACTTAGGGCAGTTTTTTAAATAGTTATTCTTGGTCCTGGTAGGCAGTAAAAAGACAATGAGCAAGCAGTGTGCTCTTGTGGCCAGGAAGGCCAACAGAATCCTGGGCTGCATAGGGAAGAGCGTGGC